>BMAV01004127.1:0-42340 GCA_019973955.1 Trichonephila inaurata madagascariensis
ATCAAATACTTAAAAGCTACAAAACTCTAATTTGAGTTCTTCATGTGACGTGATGGAGTTCTTAAAGTGTGATTGTTAAAATGAAATTATAATTTTAAAATTCTAATGTAATAATACAGTAAATACCACTTTAATCCTTCGTACGATACATTTTTGAATTTAAGTTTCTTGAATTTAATTTTAAAATTCTTTACATTACATTTGCTATTTTATCGTTTAAGTCATAAAATATTTCCTTCAAATAAAGCTCTTTAACACTTATGATAATGAGAATCATTGTGTAATCAACTGTTTGATTTAATAAAACAATAATTACACTGTTTATAATAATTACTATCAGTACTTGAATTAAATTTATTGAAAGAAAAAGAATAATAATTAATAATGAATTTTAATTAAACAAATCTATGATGGGTCAAATTGAAAAATATCAAATATAAATTTACTTCTAACCATGTTTCACCAACTTAAAATCTTCTATTCGTTCATTATTTGAAATTTCTTGAAAAGGAATGTATAATTTTGCACTTTTCATATTAATTATTTTTTTAAAAAAGTGATAATTGATATTTTTCTTTAAAAAAAAAGCATTTTACGTTGTTTATTTATTTATTTATTTTTTTGAATTGAGGAGGACCACTACCGCGTGAAGAGTTTTATTTCATAATATATTATCGTTATCGCATACGCACACTCACACAAAACAATAATGTTCTTCAAGAAAATGTATATCTAGCTTATCTTGATACGAGTAATTTAAAAATGTGTATAAACCGTTAAATTAAATGCTGTATTATATGATACAGTAATAGAAATCAATATGATTTATTTAAATTTGAAACACTACCTTCGTACTAGAAATATTTCCTGGTTGCAGCTTGGATTTAATAGATGTTTCCTTTTTTCATACTAAAAAAAATGATAGTTTATATCATTAAAATTATATGAATTTATTATTAAATAAGTATAATTCTTAGCAAAAATTTAAAAAAAAATTAATAAACATTTTTTCTTAATTTTTTGTCTGGTAATAAGACTTAGTAATAAATTATTTATTTCAAATACATGGAGAAAAAATATCACTTAATTTAAATTATTTAAATATTGAAAAATTTATGAAAGAGGTGAATTGTGTAGAAAATACATTGGCACGAGCAAGCTGAGGCACCGTTGTCCACCTATATCGCGATTCGCTTAAAGCCAAGTAGCGATCCTGTGCAAATATAAATGCTCTGTGGTGAACTTGGCTGACTTTCTTGGCCGCAGTACCACTTGTAAGGAATTTATTCTTCAGCCAGGAGACCCCTTTCGAACCTCTTGTTATGATGGAATTACCTTCTCTTGAAAAAAATAAATGGGTCATTAGTTTGATACTTGAAGAGGTGAGGCGGTAATATAAAAGTGAATTACTAGATAAGGAATTTAATTTATAATCTAATTTAATTATCCTTACGTATATATAATTCTTTTTTGAAAAAATCCTTTTCTTAGGTAATTTATTCTTTTTTTTTAGCCTTATGCTTTATGATTTCAGGAGAATCTGTTGCAGAATAGTTGTCGATTGTTTTCTCATACTTTCTGTCAGTTTTTATATACTTTAAATCTCTATTTATTTTATTTGGTTATCCAACCGAGCTACAAAGGGGGAAGGTGTCACCTTCAAACTATTTTAACCCCATTTAATCGGTCCCAAGACCTAAATTGCTATATATAATATATAATAAAAGTAATAATAGTATATATATATATATTATTTAAATTATCTTATGATTACTTTATTTTTAAATTAACCTGTGTGTTTTGTTTAATTGCAAAATAACTATCTAGCTGGTGCCGCTGTTTTCCTTTTGCTTTTTGTATTGGGACTCCCTTTTTAACACTATTTAACTCGGAATTTCTGCATAAGACTTTTGCTTCTCACTTATTCATGGTTTTTATATTACATGTAAGTTTTTATCCTAATTTTTCTATAAAATCTCTTCTAAATATTCCTCTCTATGAGAGAAACATTATTGTCCTCTTTTCATAATTTCATTTTACTCTACTGTCTGGTTTATGATCCCCGTGTGTAATAAATAGGCTTAACTTTTCACCATGGCTCTCTTTTTGTCTATTATGTCGAAAATTTCTACTGTACGTGGAAGGTGGATTCATAAAGCAACGATTAGTCCTAAATCGCTGGCAGAATTCAGTGACAGCTCTAGGAATCATAATAGGTCTCCATTAAGTCCAAAGACTCTTTTTGTATCTAGCTTTGTTATGTCTCTTGAACTCCAATTTCTCTCTTCTATGTCATTGCAGATTATACAAATTTTTCACTTTGTATTTTATTATACTATATATATATATATATATATATATATATATATATATATATATATATATATATATATATATATATATATATATATATATATAATATATATATATATATATATATATATATATATAATATATAATATAATATTATTTAATAATTATATATAATACTATATTATATATAACGCCATATTATATATATATTATATATATATATATATATATATATTGTTGTGTATTATTATATGTATTATATATATGTATTATGTTATAGCAATTATATGTATGTATTATGAAATTTTATTATATATATATATGAAATGATATATATATATATATATATATATATATATATATATATATATATATATATATATATATATATATATATATATAATATTATAAAAGTTCCTCATCGGGAGAGTAATGTACATGTGTTTCTATATTCAGAAATATTGTTATTAATTATATACAACGTAATCAATTTCTAGTTTCCAAAAACTCAGAAATAATAAATAACTATAGACATTTTACTAAATATTGGTTAAATCAGAAATACCCAATTAATTGTATTAATAGTTATTTGAAAAAAGCAATTCTAAATAGTAAGAATTAAAATTCCTTAGAATAATAAATTGTTTATTGCTATACATTTTTCATTTTTCTAGTTCTAGTTACCTCCTTATTCTACTTATTATTAGATAAAATTACTACTGATTATTTAATTCACATATAACTAGTGTCATTAAAGTTATGGTAGTTTGCATACATTCTTTTTAATTTTCTCTTTTTATTATTTTAATACTTTTGTTAAGTTCTGCATTTCAGCTATTCACATGCTTTGAATCAGCTTTTGAGTCCAGAATCAGGCAATAACTTATTTATTGCACTATATTTAGCTCGGGCTCTGCAACTTTAAGTGCAATTTTTCGGTAAGTTACCTCTATATGGTATTGGATTAGATATTTCTATCCATTATTTTCAATAGGATTTTGCGCAGTATTATTAACATAAAGGGGAAGATTGGCTAGCCACAAAACTTTAACAAAATGCAATATCGAACCCATAAACAAAAGCATATTTTCTCTTTTATGACTTATAAGTTGTTTATATTCCTCTACTTCTTACGGTCATTGGTATCTTACTGGTTATGGTCCTGAACTGGAAGGCAGAGTGCAAGGATTCCATTCCAGGTATCACTGAAGACCCTCTGTGCAGAGGCGGCCGATTGACGTGAAATTAGTGGAAGCTCAAAGTCCTTCCGTCGAAGCGGTGGTGTGGTAGGTAAGAGATGGAGGTGCTAGCTCAGGTGTCAGTAACCCCAGTGCTGCTTTATCATGTTATGTTAATGTAACTCATTGGATTTCTGGTGGAACGTTTAACAATTTTTGTAGAGGCCTGGTTGTAAAGCGCTGATAATTGTAATTTATATTACATTTTTTTTCTTTTCTGACATCTTTATATATAAATAAATCAGTCGTCCTTTAAAATATAAGTCTACGATTTTTCTCTTGTAAACAATATTTATAATCAGATGATTATTTTGTGAATTCATTATCACAGACGATTTCATTTACAGAGTAATTTCATCTTTCTCTTTAAACTAATTTAAAGGTAAAATTAAGATTATATAAAAATTAGTACAAGGTTTTAAATAATATAAAACAATTGAATATAAAATGATCAAAAAATAATATTTTTATAATGCTGTATTTTTGTCATTTAGACAACTTCCGTTCAAAATCAAATTCTGCTCGTAAGGAAATTTTTTTGTCTTTCTTCCCAATTTTTTTTTCTATCAAAACTCGGACTTTTTATGACAGTTTTTTTTCTAATAAAGCATATTTAGAATCATTTTCTTGGTAACATCCCATTTCAATATAAATTCAAAAAAAGAACAGTCGATTTAAAGTAATACCACACATAGTTTGATATTTTTTTGTGATAAAAAAAGGAATCTTATAATATAAGGAAGACTATAACGTTTCTCATTAAGCGTTGGATGCTTACCAAAAGAGATACTTTGAAAACATCCAGAGAACAGAATCAGTTTATCAATGAGTGCAATTCCATTACATAGAGAGAGAAAAATAACACCCCATCAAGTAAAATACCATTAAGGCTAATACCAAAGCAGGCCATTTACTTTGAGAAAAAAACTTATTTCTCAGAGAAGCTGATTTTTACCTTGATGCAAAAATTTCTTTTAATGTGCCTTAATCTTTCGTAATAAGAGCCAAGTATATTATTTGATTGAGTTACATTAATGTTACAAAATTTATCATTGATCTGGCATGGGTCACTGCTAAAAAGGCTTTTGATCATACACGAGGTGTATAGGAACTAAGTATTGTTTTCTAAACAGTCTGCTTAAAAAATTAATTTTCCTAACAAAATTTATTTTTATATGAAAGAGCATGTCGAAAACTATTTTTTCTGCATAGCTACCATCAATATACAGGGCTTTTTCATATCAGGAAACCAATTTCTTTATACCCTATTCAACACTTTATTTACCGCATTATGATTTAAAGCAGTTTTTTCATGCACTTTTTTTCTGATACACTGCATTGAAAATTAAGGGATATGTATAAACAAAATACTCAACTTTGGAAAATTTAAACTCGTTAGAGATATTTAATTAATTAAAATATGTGGCTACCATCGGAGCACTTTTCTACAAATATATAAATTTTCAACTAAATAAACACTTTTTTATTTGAACTGGGGCATAAAACAAGGAATTCAAGTACAATTTCAAGAAAATTAAAAATAATTTTGGATATATTGGGAATTTTGAGTGAATTTTTAGTCAAAAATTGCAATTACGGTAAGGCTTGTATTGAAAATTCTAATTTATATATTTTAATAACATTTATACAGTACATAAATAACATCTTTATCTATACTTGGAACTATGAGATTTGTAATATTTTTGAAAGTTTTTGAAATATGTCGTTTTTCATGCAATAACTCAATTTTTTAAAAGAAATTAATGTTATAATTCGCACAAAAAGTGCAATAAATTAGATACATATATACACAGAGATTAGATAATAGTATAGACTGCTAAATGAAACATTTTCTGAAAATTTCAATTCAATATTTTAAAAAGAAAATCTTTAGTGAACTTTACCGTGAAGCAAAAAATTGAAAAACATAGTTTCTCAGAGAATGCATTAAAAAATTTTAATACAGTATAAAAAATTTTGTACTAATTGTACATTTTTTATACTCACCATACCATTTTGGCTACTACAGAAACTATCGTATCTTGGAAAAACGTACATATACGTTCGGGGAAATTTCAGCACATGCTGAGAGAGACATTAATACACGCCGGTGGTACTTAAGAGGTTAAAGTCGTATCCTTAGCGACGAAGTATAGTGTTATCGAATGCAATACATTGTCATTGTGGTGGACGGAGGTGCGATGATAGTTATGATAGAATTTCGGATGGCAAGTATTGAAAGTTTGAGAAGCACTGATGTAAAATTTTTTTTTGACATAACTTCCTTTAATGATCATTCCATACCAAGCTACTTAGAAAAAATGTTATTATATTTTTCGGAATTTTTTCAATCAACTTCTTAAGTACCTCAGACGTATTAAAATGTAGATTTTTCTTTGGAGCATTTTTATAATGAAAATTCTCTATAAACTCTGTTTAATTAACATTTCAGAATTATCTCGATATGTTTTTTGATTACCAATATATTTATTTCATTGTATATTATTTTTTCTCATAAAGTTTATCACTAATTGTTTCAAAGTATCTATCTTACTTCTTATTTATTAAATTGAAAAAACTAAAAATTGTATACCTTTTTTTCTAGAATAAAATAGCTTAAATCAATTAAATGTCCATAGTTTAAATGCAAATTTGCAAAATTCTTTTTTTAAATATTCCAATTATTGTACAAGCATTAAAAAACAAAATTATTAAAATACTTTAAGCTTTCTAATAATAATTTATAAGATTGAATAACAAAATAAAGAAAAATATCAAATATACTAATTAACTTTCATCAAAATATAGTTTTTCCTTTCATGCATCTTTTTTGGAATGGATTACAAGTGGAATTTTTAATGATATATTAAATGAGCATCTCGAATAATCCTTAAAAAGTAACTTTGAGAGGCAAACAAATTAATAGAAACCACTGAAGCTATACAAAAGTATTTTCACTAACTTTCATCAAATGCTGACGAAAGTTTCTAATTGTTTTTTTTTTTCTTTACTACAAGATTAAAGTCTGAAAAAAACCCATAAATTTATTACAAAAAGAAATTTTAATTAAAATGGAGATTGCAAATAAAGTAATGTAAGCTTTCAATTTCCTTTTCTCTAGAACAGCTATTTGTTAATACTTCTGTAAATAATATGAAAACAATTTTTAATCTTAAAGAAGATAGTATTAATTAAGATTGTAAAGTTTTTATTTTGTTTAAATAGTTTTATAAAAGATGTATATAATAAGAAAAATAAGTATGGACAGACTAAAAGAAAGTTAAAAACTTGTTACGTTGTTTTTCTTTTACCTGAATGAATATTAAATGAAAGGTATTCCATTCCTAATAAGACTAATCATTTTTTTTCTCTTGTTTTGCAGCAAAACTTTTATATAAATTATTATTTCACACTAATTATATAATTTAAGATTGGTAAAAATGATATAAAATACAGTCGGACCTCTATATAACGAAGTTGATAAATCCTGAAAAACAGTTCGTTATATGGAAATTTCTTTACATAAAGATTCATCTTTCAGTTTTCCTTATAAATTACATAAAACAAATTTTAAATTCATACACACTATATATTAAAAAAAAAGTAATTATTCACATTTGTTTGTAAGTTATTAATATTTATTTTATATATATTTACCTGTCAAAAAAAATAAATAAACATGAATAGAGTTTTTTGACGTCTTTATCCACTTTCTGAAAAATTAATTATTTTTCTTTGATGTTCAAGCTCTTCCGTTTCACAATTTTCGAGCTACCAGTACGACTGATCAACACTGCAAATGAACGGATACTAGTTTAAGGACACAGTGACACTAGATAACTCCACTAAGGGTGAAAGGGATATCGAAGATGCTTCTAGTAATCTGTACGATGGGGGTTAAAATTTGCTCTTGGATGAAATGCTCAGAATTTTATTGCTCTTGGCAAGCTAGGTACCTAATAGGACTAGTTCAAGATTTATGACCTCCATAAAATAGGTTAAAAGACAGAATAACTTGAAATGTTCTGGAATACTTCGAAAATAGGGAGAAAAAAAATTGAATCGCAAGAGAAAAAGTTCGTTATATAGAAATTGCACCTCGCTATTGGGAGGTTATTTTACGAAGAAAATCCTAAAATGTTTTGGTTCCACGAAAATGTTCGCTATATAGAAAAATTCGCAATGTAGAGGTTCGAAATAGAGAGGTTCGACTGTATATTAATATCAATACTTAAGGTAAGAGCAAATAACTTGACATTTTATGGTCATATAAACTTTTACACTTTCCCTATATATTGCTCAGATAATGCTCAGTTATACAAGGTGACCGAAAAATATGATTACACTATAAAACATTAATTAAAGAACACACAAATACTTTTACTAACGCGGTTTTTTTTCAGTTTCCTTTAAAGGTTAAGGTTTTGGTTTATTGAAATGCAAACTAGATGGTGCGAAGTTCAAGTTTTTCAATTTTTACATTTCAAAATGGCTTTACTGCAAAAGCAAGTGCAAATTGTAGCGTTGTTTATTGTAAAAGCGTAGAAGGAACGCCACCACACTGGAGTCTGGAAAGAAAAAAAAATGTTTCTCGAGAGATGAAAGGATAGATGGAGACGAATAATCTGGCCACATCTACATTTCTAGATATAACATATTTGGACTTTTCTTGTAGAGGAATGAACAGTTGAACTACTGTGACTAAAATCAGATTGTTGATCTTGCAATGATTAATTCAATGTGGCTGGAAATCTCGTAAAGACTTAATGAGTTGCGCGTAATTAATGGTATGGGCATTGAAATTGTGCAATAAATAAAATGTTAAAGAAAAAGAAAAAAAAAACATTCGATATATTCTTTATGGAACAAAGAAATCGTGAGAGAATAACTGTATTTTTTTTTTAAATTAATAATTGGAATTGTAGAAATACTTTTAGGACAGTAGGTTTATATATACCAGTTGTTACCATCTCCATTTTCTGTATATTTCACGATATTATTTAACTGTAAACTGTGTTTATGTTTTTGATTTCTAAGTTCTAGAATTTAGCTTTCAATTGTATTTAAAAGCGTTTTTATAGCTATCACATTCTGATTTAGAAAGTACCGACTTAAATTTCTAAAGTGGAATTATTAATTTTCTTTTAATGTACGATATCCCAACCCAAAGTTGATTATCGCAAAACAAGCATAAGTGTCAACAAAAGTTCCATACTTATTAAATTTATTTCATTTATGTAGGTTTAATGGTAGAGAAATGGATATTTCTTACTTTGACTTCAGATTAAGACTACAGAGTAATCTACAAATTCCAATCGTACGGATTTTTTTTGTGGCCCATATCATTGGAAAGCTTGCCACCGAATTTTAGATCTGCTAACAAATTAGTTTTTAAGATATTTGAAGTTTTCTCAGCTTTGGTTTTGATTTCAGTTTCATTTTAAAGCTTTTTGCACTCTTAAAATGTTTGAAATGATTAAAAGTATTTTTGAGCCTAATCAATTATTTCAATGTGAAATGGTAATTAATCTCAATTTTCATTACTAAAATCATTTCTGCTTGATTTTATTTTGAGTTTTATGAGTTCTCATAATTACTTAATTACGATTGATTTCAAGGCCAATTTTTATTTAAAAAATAGTTTATATAATTTAGAAGCTTTTTCAATAAATTTTTCAAGTTGAGAAAATGCCAAGGCCAAAACTTTATCAGGTTGCTTTGAGAAACAATATTTGGAAAAGATGGAATACTACTGAAAATGATGTATCTAAAAACCAGACCTTTATTGATGCTACAATAAGACTACTAGTGTTGCAGATAAAATTGAATAATTCCTTGAAATTCCAAACTACATTATAGTAAACAAATAGTAGTAAAACATTATGGTATTTGAGCTCTTGTTGGGCTACTTTAAAACTTGTTACACAACCCCATCTTAAAACTAAACAATTAAATTTCATGTGCAAACTTGTTGATTTTTAGCTTAAGTTAGTATTATTACTATGCTGCAAATAAATTATTCGTATTTCAAATTTTGTGGAAAATATTTATATAAGATTAGGCTGAATAACCTGTCATAGTAACAAATAATATCAATATTAATCCAAAATATTTTTGAATTACAAAAATGTCATAATCAATTGAAGTAGTGTTTTAATGTATAACACACACACACACATTGAAAATAAAATATTAAAAAACTAGAGCTTTATGCACATTATAAGGCTTTGTTTTATGATTTAACACACTTTAAATGCATTTTTGTCAGACACAGTTTTGAGGATATAAGTGTTTTCTAATCCCTAATGCTTCATATTTGTTCAAGTCAGAATCTTGAGTTTTTTTGTATATACTCAGAAACGTACGTTTTATAAAAGTTAGTATGGATTTAGGTCTAGGATCTCTCGTTATTTTTTTAAAAAAATGCTAATGTTAATATGTTAAAAATGTACGGGTTTTTTCAAGTTTTAACTAGAAAAATATTTATTAAAAATCAACCCGGGAGCAGGTTTCCAAATTCATAATAACTTTTGCTTGCAATAATATAAGAAATATGATTCACTTAAAATGACAATGAGAATGTAAAAATTGAGGATTTTATAAAAGTTTGCAAATCATCAAAAATCTTTAGTTTTTAAGATTTGTAAGATACTGGCTATTCAAACTGACTTTTTGCTTTCAGAATGAACATAATAATATAACATAAACATAAAATATAAATTATTTTTACTGTTACTGTCTCTACAAAGCAAAGTTTTGTAAAAAAAAAAGTACTGTGTAGTCTTAATATCCCGAAAATCTCCCTAAGAAATAATTTTCAGTAAAACCCGATATTGATGAACCTGTAGTAAATAAAAGAGAAACATACTTCCGAAATTTCATGTCTGTAAATTTAATAAATGAGATATCTTGATGCGTAAGAGAGTTAGAGAGAGAGAGAGAGAGAGAGTGTGAATGAGAGAGTGGATTGATTTTCTCCTGTATTTGCTGTTACATCACGCCTAAACATATAGTACAGTTATGTACAGAAGAATCTAGAGTATTTTGTTGTATTCATGTCGAAAGTGTAAATTCATTTTGAAGTAATTGTAAATTTTTAAAAAAAATACATAAAGTAAATGAAATTTTTATCCAAATATATTATTATAAGCATTTCCTTCTGAAAGGAAATAATAATATTCAGATTTTAGTAATGGTAATTTTTAGTTTTAAATATGTATTAAAAACCGTTTTTCTAGTTGGTTATATATGAATTACATAGTTATAGAATGAAACTTCTATTTTGAAGTGAAAGTTTTCTGTACAGATTGTGGTGTGAAAAACGAAATTTAAATGTAACTGTGTGAATACTTTTATTTTTTTCATATTCTTCATCAGTTTTACTTGATAAGCTATTCATTAAATATAATTTTTTATTTGGTTTTATTGAAATTTTTTTTTAAATTTTGGTTAATTTTTATTTTTTAAATTTTTTGGTTTCCCCGGGAAAAAAGCTCTTTAAAAGTATATTAACCAAACTTTTACTCTGGGTTAATGATAAATTATTTTTTTATTTTAATTTATACTAAATTTTATTTTGATGTTTCGTTTAAAAAAACTTTTTTATTAAGGAAAAGTTAAGGGCCAAGGAAAAGGGAAAATATGCCCAAGAAAAATAAATGAATAGGCTCAAATTACGGGGTGGAGATGGTAAAAATTTTGGCATTTGTGGGGCCTTATTCAGGCTATAAGGCCAGGGACATTCCTTTCTCATAAATAGCATCTGAGGTTTTGCGTGGCATTTGCCACTTTGGAAGAGGCGTAGAAAATGCTTCTGGTGCTTCGACGAGCTCAGTAGCATCATTTACCAGCCGAGTCATCGAGCTCAATGAACCTGGTTTGTCTGCGCAAAATAGCAACTCGAGTTAGGCAAAACGATAGCTCCATCCGACGCTGTGCCACATAATAGATTCGGGTAGATCTATATGTATGTTGAAAGGGAGTGGTGATCACATGTACTTTAGAGAGTACAGACCAGAGCATTCACCAGTTGAATATTCAACACCCTTTCTCCATGTTGTCAAGCTGGTTTTCTCGAGGAGGGGGTTGGGGAAAAAAAGGCACAGAATTTATAAAAATAGAGTTACGTGCACGGGTACCAGCAACAGGAGTATCGCTAACCACTCAACACAACACTATATGTCCGGCGTGGTATCCTCTTCGTACTATCTGGGCGATCAATTGGTATAAGATATTTTTCACGGATGAATCTCGTTTCAGTCTGTGGACAAATGACGGCCGTTAACATGTATGGCGGTGACCCGGAGAACGCTAAGAACCAATCATTTTGCCGAGAGTCAAACCGGTCCTCATGGTTTGGGGTAGCATAGTGTCTGATCACAGGATGTTATTGGTTTAACATTGATAGTGGCTTAAAAGGGGAACGCTATGTTACACTAAGTGTGGAGCCAGTTGTTCTGCCCTTGTTGCAAGACACACCCAACTCTGTTTTTCAGCGAGCAATGCCAGTTTTTACCCACGGCAAACTCCGCACCTCGCCCGGTCGGATTATTCCTGGCTGGAAACTCTCGTTGAAATTTTATCAGCCACTTGTGAGATCTTATTGGCCGTGACATAAACCGAAGTCTACTGGAGTACACAGTGGACGATCTGCACACGCACAGCATTGGATGTGACTAACAGCGGTTACCTCAGACAACCATCAATGGGCTGGTTATAGAATACCTTGCTGGATTGATGAATGTATACCTGCCAGAATAGGATCCCATTAGATACTGATAGAGTTGTTTTGTAATGATTTTTCATTTGTCTGTTTTTTAATCATTTACATATCCTGAAATTTGCACTACATTATTTAGTGGGTTTGCAATTTCACTTTAAGGTGTGTAGTACATGAATCGTAACAAACAAAGGAAGGATAGAGACCTAACTACAAATAAAAGGCACAATTCAGTATTCTTTAATGGAAAAAAAACAAAACTCAGACCACGGATTTCATCAGACATAGTTTCTTAATGTTGAGCCTTTGCATAGAAAATTCTGTTATTATATTTAAAAAAAAACATATTTCCTTATATTTTTTCTTATATTATTCCTTCATTATATGTGTTTGTTACTTCGATGAAATATATTCATTTCAGAAATAGGTTATTTAACCTAATTTCCTGTTCAATTCAGGTTGTCGCAAAAAAAATTGCGCTTATACTGTGCATCGCTTGATTCTCCGTTTGGAGTACGTACAATTGCCTAAATAACTGTATCTGTATGATCCATAATTTACGAGAAAAATTAGAAAAACAAATTATGACGTCACAGCTATATTGAAAGCATCAACATCAGTATTTTTAAACATTTACAAAGGCTGATGTTTAAAGTGTCCACCGTGCATATCGAAAAAGGCTTGCACATAAAACATAAGATTACACACGTCGCTGCAGTGTGGTGTCTACAAAGGTACACGCATCTCGCAGACGAGCAGCTAAGCCCATTTGTGTTGTTACTGCATCTCCATACACCAATTCCACGCTTCTTCAAAAGTCGCAAAACCTCAGAAGCTGTTTATGAGAAAAGAAAGTTTCTGGCCTTAATAATTCGAATATGAGTACCACGTGATTAGATGCACGTAATCAGATTTACTAATTTGCATATCTATTTCCCTACTGTGATGATACGTGCATTATTTCTTGGTGTTACAATTTCACTTTTGAGGTGTGTTTATTTATTTATAAGGATAATGATGTCTAAATATAATATCAATGTTCAAATATATGTATCTGTATAAATTCTTCAATCCAGATTTTTATTCCTCATATGAATAATCAGACAATTTTAACTGCTTTTCTCTTTTTCATAATTATGTTTAATGAAACAATTTAATCAATACAAAAACTCATTTCATTATTCTTTATCCCTCTAATAAGCCAAAACAGTAGAGGAAGGTGGTGATACAAATTTTTATTAAATTGTAGACATACTATAAAATTGATAGAGAGAAATTCTGCTTCTATGTACTGATTAAATGACTGTTTACGTAATTAAACGGCTTTCTTCAAGTACTGGCTTAAAATTTGCAACACTTTCCTAAAAACTTTCATTGAATTTTAATTGTACGTTCAACATGCAAGCCAAACTTTTAAAACATACATAAATACTTTGGAAGAAGAGATACACTTCAGAGTCGGGAAAAAGAACATTTATATTAGATCCATGTAAATAAAAACTGTTGTATAAAACTGTTGTATAACCGGACATAATAAGGAAAATTTTGTTTCAGAAACTCTCATAATGTCTTTGGTCTAAAATAGCGGTCTTTAAATTCTCATGCTACATTCTTGTTCCAAATAAGGCAAACAATTTTACTCTTATGTTCAACAACAAAGAAAAAATTAGATATGACCACGTTTCTGGAAAAAATCTCGCTTAAACTTCAATTGATTTATTTTTATTATTAAGGGTCGCCAATGGGCACTCAACCATAAATTCTTCTAAATTTCAGAATTTCGAAGGAGTGTGTGTGGTCCAGCTTAAAATTAACTAACTGTATAACACCTTCTTATTAAACCAAACAAAATGTTTACAATTATCTGCCCTTTGGACAATTGATTGCAACAATAAGAGAATCAAAGAGGTGCACGGTAGCCCAGTGGTCAAGGTATCGTATCATAGTAAGCATGTCGTTAGTTCGAGCCCAGTACCACTAAAGACTCGCCGTGTAAGGGAGCGATGCACGTTAAAACTGCCGAGAGCTCAAACGGCCTCCCTTTGGTGTGGTAGTTAGGAAAGGGGGTGCCAGCTTAGGTGCCATCCTCATCACTTAACACGGCTTCAAAATTACGAGGTCCATAGCCAAAAGCTCTCGTGTAGCTGAACAGTGTGAAGTTAATATTCACTCACTCACTCAGGAGAAACAGAGAAATAATATTAATTTACTACCCCTCTTCTCTACAATAGTGAATTGCAAAAAGGTAATCTTTGGCGAAGTATTGACTAAATATATGTTGCAAACCTGTTAGAGATAAACATTCATCCTTTTCAGGAAATTGCTCAGATTTTATGCATAGTAAAATTTTTCATTTTGAAAATTATTTAAGATACAGTGAAATTTTTGAAAAATTCCTCATTTTCAGAAAAATGCTATCCCAAATGTATATCCATCTGGTAAATTAAATTAAATTAAATGTTTCTAATATCGAGACTAATAGAAAAAAAATATGTTTTTACGACAAAAACAGACTTTTTTTTATAAAAATCATCTGAAATTTTAATGTAGGACCAACGCAATACAGGCGGGAGACTAAAATGCGTTCAGCAGGTCATTCGTGACCGGCGGGAAACGGTTTGAAGACTCTTAGTCTAAAATGTATATATATATATATATATATATATATATATATATATATATATATTTATGAATTTTATAATAAAAACTATTGGGCGGCAGTATTTTTTTTAAATGGAAGCTTAGGCTCCATATGATTAAAGATTTACTCTAAAAATTTATAAGAGCTATTGCACCAAATAATTAAACAATAGATTTAAACATTTTTGCAATTTTCCTTTTCTAAATCAAAAACAAGTAGAATGAGTTTGATAAAATATAGATTACACAATAATATTTTGTAATGCTTCTTATGCAACTATGTGTTTTAAACAACTTAAAAGAAAGTAAAGTTTGCACTCTTTAAGAAAAGAAAATGAACTAAAAATGAACAAATGAACTATTTTTGTAACACCATGTATAAAATATATGATGTTTTAACTTAACTAAAATATTCTTGACACACAATGAGATGTTCTGAAGTCTCTTCATTTTATACGAATAAAACTTTTAACGAAATTGATTTTGATTCTTTCATATATTAATTTATATCAGTCTTATTCCGGTTTTTAATTTAAAATCGAAACATATATCAAAATCAATCAGTTACGCGAGTAACCTTCTGTTATTTCAATAAGACCTATCTATGTAAGAAAATTATTTTTTTTAACCACATTTGAGAGGTGCTATAAATGTAGCGGCTAGTGACTACTTGGTGGAGTTAATATTTGTGTTTAATGCTGTAACCTGCCTTATGACTTACAGGACCAAACAAAGTCCAGAATATTATAATGAATTGACTTTTAAAGTTCATAATTAATTATCAAATAAAATCATATGCCAAAAATGAATTTGAGAAGATTAGATCTTAACTCGAGTCAAAGAATAGTACACATTTTTGGCCAGATTTAAGAATTTGAAAATATTTAACCCTTCAAGCGGTCTGCGCGTAAAATTCCGCCATTCCAGAGATGCTTTTTCTGCCTTCAATCAAGATTTCCCAAAGTGGCCGAGCCGCATTCTTAAAAGTACGGCTCAACCGCTTTTGAGAACCCCACCTGAAAGCAAAAAAATGTGCTGTGCATTTTTGAATCATCTCCAGAATGGCAAGACTTTAAATGTAGACCGCTTAGAGGGTTAAAACAGCGGAAGAATTTTTACATTTAATGTATTGCCTTCTGGAATTATAGTATTATTGTAATAAGGATAAAATCATTAAAATTTTTAAAAACAATATTTCTTTTAAGTTTTTTATTCATATGTACGCAAAAGTCACTGTGCTGTGCGACAAAGCAAGGACAATTGTTCTAGGTCCGTACTTTTTTGAGAAAGCGAAACCAAAAGGGTTTGAAGCATACTGTGTGAAAGGCTCCTGCTATATAAATGTGGTGCAAAATTACGTCATACTAGAAATGCATTCAATGGCATCGTTTGGTTGCAAGATGGCGCACCTCCGCAAAGAGAAATGTCTCTTACAGTGTCTTGGAACACCATTTTGGTGACCACGCCATCTCAAGTATTTTCCATTTATGTGACCTCTGTAATCCCCCAATCTCACACCTATGGGTTTCTGGTTTTGTTGATATCTCAGATATAGAGTGTACAAGTGCAATCCGAAGCTTTTGCCGGATTTGAAAGAGTTTATCAAACGTGAGATGGCAAACATCCCTCGTACTATGTTACGTTCGAGTATATTGTCTGCAGTTTCCCGCATGTTATGCGTAAATGCTTCTTTTTGCATTCATGTGGAATAATTGACCATTGTGCCATTCAAATAAATGTGTTCTTTTATTCGATCTGTTTTGTCATCAGTGATTGGTGTCTTGCATCTGCCGTATGCAAAATGCCACCTTGTGTTTCCGATCTTTTTTTTTTTTTTTTTTTTCTTTTGTCGGTGCATAACTGGTTTTAGTTTCATCTTTTTCAGATTCACGTACCATTCCAACTCTTTTTTTAGGATTTTCGCACACGTGGATTATTTTGCGACAACAAAATGGGTGTTGCCATTCGTAATTATCGAGTTTCTCTCATTATGACCGCAACTGTGATAGGCATTGTGTTACCATCCACAGCGCATACCCTTACATAACTATACCTTACAAGTTTCATGTCGATCGGTCGAACAAAACAGCCGCTAGAAGTCAAAATTTCGATTTAATTTTTCTATTATCTCCCTCCCCTTATATGTGAGTTTGTGTGTTCATAAACGCGATATATATATGTACACATCCATATTCCCTGCAGTTAAAAATGTATTTTGTTAGATAACTGGATTAATTTTAGATTCTGAAGAAGAAAAAACTTTTCGGATAAACGCAGAATTGTTTGCCTATAAACTTAGGTTGCGTGATCACATAGCAATGAGAAAATTTAAATATTTCTTAACTTCCAGACTTTACTTTTGAACTAAGCAAACATTGTGTTCAATGTATGAGAAGCCGGGAGGAAATGTACAATTTGTTAAGTTTCTTTTCCGTTTCTTTTTTTTCTATAAATTTAAAGAGCCCGGAGTATTATTTCAAAGACAATTGTTTTTATCAATATTTTAGAATAAAAATATATATATATAATAGTTTCCTATATATATTTCCCATTTTACATTTTAACATTAATTTTTTAATATATGACATAAAATGGAGTAATGTATAAAATAAAGTTGAGAAAATATTTTATACGTGGATGAAGCAGGCAATAAACTTAACCAACAAAAGAAACACATGTAAAATTAATTTGTATTTTGTGTTTTGTAACAAGTAACTTGTGTTATGTAACGAATTTGTAAATTGAGGATACATATGAGAATACACCATGTCATTTAAGACTACATATGTTGTTATTGTTACGATTCGTAATGTTATTAATATTTTTAGTGTTTTTGGTGATACATTAAAATCTTTTCCAAAGTTAATTTTTTAAGAAAAAAAATTAATTTTCTGGATGCAAAAATATTAACAAAATGAAGAAACTATGTTAGCATACACGTACAGTGGATAAATTATTATGGCCATTCCTTCAATACAATATTGGGGGTTAAAGTGTAGTATAGGGGAACCACTAGGCGCAATCATTTTTTTGACGACTAAAACCGATCGACAAGATACTTTACTCAGCGATGGGTTTTTTTGGCGACCGGATTCGATAGCCAAGCTACATAATTTAACGGTAGATGTTGCAAGAACTTAAAAATTGTAATTTCGATATAAAAACGAAGACATATTAATGTGAAGTAAAAAGAAATATTTATAAAGATATCATTAATGCATAAAATTAAAATTTGTATTTTTTTAAGCAAAAAGAAATCGTAAATTAGAATATTTCAGAATTAGACTTACCTGTGCTCAGGAGAGTTCTTGCAAAGGAATACGGAATATTGCCGTTGTTGCACTTTCTTTTACCGAGCAGGCTCTCGTCTATTTCTACAATCACATCATAACCTCCAAGCATCGAACTTTTGTACACAAACATTTTCATGCATACTTCTAAGCAAAAACTCATCCAATCCGTGACTGTTTTCATCGTATTCTTAAGTTCAAAATAAATAAAGTCACGGTTGGCCTTTCGTATCCGTATATTCGTTAATTTTAGAATTTCAAGCATACTCAGTTTACTCTCTTCAAACCAGCTATTCTAGCTTACAGATCTCTTCATGCGATGAAGAGATCTTGATCCAATGCATAGCCTCCTTGCAAACCGAACCTTTTTCTATACACCACTATATCACATTCAATTTTTCCTTTTATTCCAATTATAAAATAAAGTTTGCGTGTGTACTTATGTACGCACGTAAGAAGTTATACTTATTTGGCACAACAAGATTGAAAGCTTTCAAAAAATCTTGAGCAGCGCAAGCTGGGCCAAGGACAAAAAGGGGTCACGAGCAGAGTTGAACGATACCAACCTTAAGTCAATCGGACCAGCCAAACCCGAGATAATCGCGATTTAAATAAATGTTAACACCCCCGTACAGGGACAATAGGACCAATAACACGGGGGCGGCAGAATGTATTTGGAGATGAGGTGAAACGAATGTGACAGCTCAAACCTCATATTGAATGTCTCGGTGGGTAGAGTCGCTCCTGAGAAAATTAAGACATCCGCCTAAAGAGCCCCCGAGTTATGGTCACATTAAAATAATTAAAAAAATTAAAACCATTAAATAAAATAAAAGCAGGACACTCAGTAAATCAAACCTCGGCCTAGTTGTGGGGAAACACAAGAAGAATCCATTCGAACCAGTCCGGAATCTGTAGTTACAAATGGGGTGGCGCTAGCTTTTGAAAGGAAGACGAAACTAACTCCCCCCGGGGGCAAAGTAACTCTGACGTAAATGGTCACGTACATCCCAACGATACACAGAGTAGAAGGTGATCCCATAGTTTCATCATTTTATCTCTGTAATATCGTGACTTCATCAAAAGTTCAAGCCCCATAGGAATAACATGGGGTTTCAAATTTTAGCGAGAACGCCCCCCTAAGACCACTATCTACACATAAACAATAACAGTTGAAAGAGATTAAAGATGAGAACCTATGGTCGGAGTTTCATTAACGAAGCTCAAAAATCATCGGATCTCTCTCTCTATGCATGGTTTAAACAAATTTAAAACTTTAAAATAATTTTAAAATTATACATATGGGTAAAGAAATAGGGCTATTATCCTGAAAAAATGCATCTAGGATGTTCATAGGGAGGACAACTGAATTCAGCTGGTGCGGTCGTCCAAGGTAGCACAGAATTTGAATTATTACTGGGGAAGCCCTGTAGGGGGATGCACCGGAGGGGACCAATTCCACGTAAAGCTCGCGCAAATACGAAAATATGGAGGACCTCCAAAAAAGTCCCTAGCTCAATTCCTTAGGAGGGGTGAAATTTTTTCAAGTCCCCATAGATCCCATAGTCCCCATCTTTTAGTGTTTAAACCCTTCCCATGCCTACACAATGGGAAAGAAGTAGATGACTGGATAGGTCTCGATGGGTGGAACAGTTGGTTCATATCTCAAGTCCGACACTCGAACAGGAGCCAAGATATTGTGAAAACAAATTTAAAAAATTTAAAACAATTAAAAACTATGGAAGAAATAGCCCTATGAGCCAGAAATTATAATAACTGGAAGAATAGATAGAGTGTTATGGAAGGGACCAGGTACAATGGACTGTCAGGCTTGGGGGCCGGGATATTGAGCTTTAGAGGGAGGAGAATGCAGCCCAACACAGATATGGTTTATAGCAATACATTAAGAACAATAACAAAACGATCCACCAAATATCAGTCCTCTAGCACCAAAAAAGTGGCATGTTAAAATATTAGACAACAGTCTACACGCGCATCGTAAAAATATTTACCCTCATCCTTTTTCCCAAACGCGCACAATAATAAATATAACTTTAAAAAAAAAACGTTAATCTTACTTTTTAGACATACTTTTCAGGATAAGTCGGCTCCGCCCTTTAGAAACGGCAAGAAGTAATAGTTTTCTTTTTTTAAAATCTTTTTTTTGGGAAATACAACTTTCTGTTTGTGCGTGGAAATTCTCACCAAAATTTATTAACTTTTTTCTTTTAAAACTTTTATAAATTAACTTTCAAGCTTTTTTTTAATATTTTTTAAATAATTTTTTTAAAAAATCTTCGACCATTTACTTTTTGATATACCTTTTGCATATCATTCTAAAAATTTTTAATGTTTTAAAAAAAATTTTTTGTTTAAAAAAAATGTTTGGCGCAGTATAGCCGAAATCGGCTCTTGTGCCAAAAAACACCCCAAATCACTCACTCACTCACACTCAGGATAAGTCGAAGGGAAAAAAACAGGCAAATGGAATAATAAAAATAGGTTTAAAAAATCTGATACCCTGTATGGATGAAAATAAATCTCAAAATGATAAAAAAATAAAGATGGAATATTAATTTTAAAATCGTCTGCTCGTGTTAAAATTATCAAAAATTTATTAATTAACCAATAGAAATTTTTTTTTAAAACCCAAATGACCTTACCTTAAAACAAATCAAAAAAAAAGGGTTACCAAATTAAACGTGTCCAGAATGAATTCGTTTCTCACCGTGACGTTTAAAAATTCGCCAAATCAAGGGAAAAATCCCTCAAAGTATTCCTCCTTTTACTTGAGGCCAATATTGGGTACTTACGTATTATAACCACCGTGTTCGCGTCATTATATGAAAAAATGCACATGGTTGCCAGTTCAGCGTGTATGACACATGTGAAATTTGGGTATCAAAATTGGCGAGTTATCTTAAATGTTGGCGTTGCTGCGATATTACGTAATTATCCGATATTGTACTACTTTTTCAATTAATATTACAAAGATTCTTGATGAACTTTATTTAAGAATATCCTCCTTTTTTGAAGACGGTGTGTGGAATCTGTTAGATATTTAAAGTAAAAAAATGGATTTAGTAATTGAAACAATATTTGCAAATTTAGAAATAGTATCTAGAGAAAACTATTATACCTCAAAGAATATAATCCAACTTTTGATTCATGCCTAATATTTTGTTATTATAAGGAGACAAAGTCTATTTGATATAATTATAATTTTTTTTTACATAAATTTAGGAAATATCCCTCTGCATGCTGTGAGAAATCAAAATAATTTGGAGATATAAAGCAAATATTTTCATTACTGTTAATAATTATTACACAACTGAAAAGCATAATTAGACATCCTTGTCAAACTTTTGAACAAAATAATTTATAATAGTGCATTTTGAATGTGTGTGTGAATCAATGAAGTATTGATTTTATGTGGAATAATATGCTCTATGTAAACTTTTAAATTTGTATAGAATTTATTAAAGTGAAATTTATTCCTAATTTTAGATACATTATCCAGCTTCCTTTTCCAAATTTTACTCTAATAGAAGTATGTTGATTTTAAAAAATATCTAATCTAAATTAGAAAACATTTAATATGTTGTAAGAATTACAAATTAATTTCATGTTATGAGACTTTAAAATGGTATTAAGGTATCTGACTACGTTCGGAGCCGTGATTTTGCAAAAGCGCATAAATGGATAATTTTCATGACATTTAGTGTCACTTATATTAGAATACATATATACAATTGTTTTAAGGGCATTTTGACAAAAATAAATTATTTAAACACAATATTTTTGCAAAAAATTAACTTAGAATTATTTTCTTTCAAAATGTTCTCCTTTTGTGAAAAATGCTTCTATATAATAATATTCTTGCCTGTATATAGCTCAGACCTCTCTACAGAGGCTCGACAAGAATTTTTTAAATATATAACTTAGAAGTGGGTTTATCTATATTTTACGACAACAGAGGGGAATAGTTTTAAGAAAAAACGCCGATAATGATTTCAGTTGGTGGTAACTCTGAAAATAATGTGAGTTTTTCAAAAATCATAGTTGAGCCTCTGTAAAGATGTCTGGCTATACACAGGCAAAATATTATTATAATAGCAGCATTTGTAACAAAGGGAGATCATTTTGAAAAAAGATTATTCTAAGTTAATTTTTTGCCAAAATATTGTATTTAAATAATTTTTCTTTTGTCCAAATGTCCTTAAAACAATTTTATACATGTAGTCCTATCTAAGTGACACTAAATATCATGAAAAATTATCCAATTATGCGTTTTGCAAAATCACGGCTCCGAACGTAGTCGGATACTTAATGAAATTTAAACTACAAATATTACAAAATAAATTATAATTTAAGTATTAGAAGCATTCTATACATTTTAAGTCTCTTATAAGTGTTTTCAATTTAATAAGTAAATTAGTTTTATCCAAAATTTTGGAATGTTTACAGTTGATTTTTGCTATTAAAAGTAATTTTAGAACGAGGGTATATTAAAAATTCTTTATTCATATAAGTCTGATTGGCCTATGGATCATTTCGTAGAAGTAGTACTGCAGTAATTCTATTCATGTATAAGCTGATATTTACTTAAAATAGTATTATTTCATTTACTTAATTTTGAATGAATAAACTTCAATAGTATTTTAAATTTGAGTTCTTAAGCTAATTAAAAACGAAAAACAAATCTAAAAATTAAAAGCATCAAACAGGCATTTTTATTACTATCCTTTTTTGATAATTAGGACAAAGATACATATTCAGCTACAAAGTTAAAGATCTGCTGCATACTGCGTACAAAAGGGGATAATATAGATACATTAACTATTTTTAAATGACAATTATATGCACATAACTAAAAAAGAGTAGATAGGAAAAAGTCAATAACATTGATTTAAAGGGAAATAATTCCAAACTCACATAGATTCAAATTTAATTCAAATATAATTATTGAACATACATATGAGGAATATAATAATTAAATTTTTATAACGATACCTTTACGCTCAAATTTTAATCTGAAAAGTATCAAAAGTATTTTCTGAAATAAATAAGCAAATAAAAGAAATTTCTAAATGTAGTCAATTAATTTTTTAATCAAAAGATTCATTTTATTTTCACGAATTCTCCAGAATTCAATTAAAATAGATTATGATTTTTTTAAAGAATAATCTTTATATAACTAGGTAATTTACTTTTTTCTAGACATTTAAATAAGTAGTTTTAATAGATTTTTGCTTAATGCGACATTATAACTATATATTACCGACAGTATATATATATATATATTGCACGCATAACTGAAAGTACAAAGTATAATTGTCCTTTATATTGTTTTAAAAGTGACAAAATGTTTCCAGAAATTCGAAACAGTTTTCAAGTAAAAGAATTATTACTTCTCAGAAATCGCAGACAATGATTGTGGTTTCTTGGAAAATATCTGAGTAATAATACATTTTTATTAATGAAATTTTTCTTTCAATATATGTTTCTTAAAAGTTGCTTTCCAGGATCGTTTTATTCATGTGTTTAACGTTAACTCCTACAAAATAAAAATTTTAGACAGATTCAGTGATTGTGATTTTCAAAATTCACAGAAATCTATGTTTATATATTTACACTAAAAAAAAAAAATGGTTTTTCGAGATAGTCATATTTTAAGGGTAATATTTACAATGTGTTTTCGAAGAAACATATTGTCATGTATTTTTTTAAATTTTTTCTCACATTTCGGTATTTAATTTCTGAAAAACGGAAACCTATTAAATTCTTAAGAATTCTATACTTAAAATAAAACATAGGTTGATGAAAAGATAAATTTTTTGTTCTCTTAAACGCTAAGCTTGTAGAAGTTTTATATTATATATGTCCTGTATATATAATACAATAAAGCATATAAGTGACATTGATACTAATATTTGGTCTGGTATACAATTCTGATAACTTGTGTTCAGAACTGTATATTTTGGTTTTTAAATATTACCAGAGACTTACTTTTTGAAATATTTCATAAAATATAAGATTAAGCTCTACATTTGGCAAATGGTATTTTGATTTGTGCAATTTTGTGGAAAATTATATATAGGAGAAAAGCTATTTATGTTTTGGAGAAAAGCGATTCACTTATATTGAGAAAAACTTCAGATTTTGATAAACCTGTAGCCTTTTCTGTTTCCTGGATTATTTAGTTCTATTGATTGTTAATAAGTCTTCGTAAAGAACGACGCCTGACTTCTCACGCAACAATTTTATTTGAGCATTCGTTGAAATACATTTCTGCTAGAGCTTGCAAACATGTACTATCGTAACCGCATTGGCATCATTATATGAGACTTTGCCCAGAGTTGCCAGTTCCACCATACAAAATCAGTTTTGCCAACTTGGCCAAATATTTTGAAAATTGGTATTATTCTGATGTAGCGTAATAAATACAATACAGTATCACGAATTTTATATATATATATATAACGGGATAGAAACTAAATTCTATGGCATATTCTTCAACACAGTATTGGTAAATTACAATAAAACATTAGCATTTCATCAAAAAATATATATATATTTTAATTTTTGAAAAATCATTTTGTTATGGCAATGAAAGAACAGTGACTTACATGAAAAAAGTGTTAAAATAAATGAAAGCTTCTTTTTTTATGAGATGCATTTACTTATATCTACATGTAATTAAAAAGTTAATTAGAAGTTGAAAAGGATTAAATATTTCAAAGCTGAAAAAGAAAGGCAAAATTATGGATGTTGTAAATATTTGTAAAATAATACAGATGATAAATAAGACGAACCTCGGACCTTTTCCAATTATATATGATAAATTTAAAAATTTGTGAATTCAGTTTATCGAAAAATAAACTGGGATTTCATCAAAGATTCAAATTTTCTAAGATTGAGTAAGGGAACATACAATTACTTTTTTTATATAATTGTTTGTAGTTTCTTTTTATTTTATCAATGCTGTGAGAAATACGAGTGCTTTTCCATTTCAATAGTTATGCATTGAAACAATCGTACAGTTTTCAGTATTGCTTAGAATTCATTTCATAAATATATTTCACAAAAGAAAAATACTGTAAGAACACAAAGGACTTTGAATATAATTCTTAATTAAAGTAAAATAATTAAAAAACCTTCATATCTTAGGCACAAAGCTACGCTTATTAATTTGAATGTCTTGCATTCAGTTAATTTCATTTGGTTTTCTATCAGACATTGCGACTCTCAAAGGATATTAAATAATAAAAACCAACATAATATTTTTCTCACGGAAACATTTTAAAATATACTTTTCATTCTGTTATGAAACTACCCACTCATTTGAAAAACAAAGAAATATTCCGATGTTAATTTCATACAGTTTGAAGGAAAGATGAAAAAAAAAATGCAGGCTACAAAAATGGCATTCACGACTACCTTTGACTACTATGTGTACTATGTGTTGAAAACTCAAATAGTTAAGAAGAAAAAAAAAATACGAAAAGAATTCCTTCACACAATTACATAATTTTTTTTTCTTACATTTTAAAATTTAGTTTCATCCAGTGTTGCATTATAATAACTGAAAAATTTTTCTTTAAAATTGGAAAATTTAAAACCGAGTAGTATGCTGTTGAGTGTTAATTTACAGAAGTATCATCCAGAGTTGTTTAACTTGAAAATTTATAAAGTAAGAGTTTCTCTCTCTCATTTTTTTATTTTAAGAGTTACGCATTTCGCTCAAATTAAATTTTCATCTTACATGCTGAATAGCAAATAATAAAACATTCCGCTCATGTTATGGAAATGTTCTTTTCATTCGTATACTGTGTTGAATTCCGCATTTGCTATGGTAACAAAAACTAGTAAATTTAGAGGCTAAATTAGGTTACAACACTAGTATATTTTAATGAGGTTTGGACGCATAATTTGTTCAAGACACTTTTTTCTACTGTAAGTTCTTAGAATTTAAAAGAAACAAAGTCCGTGTCAAAGAGAGAAATGCTGAGTTTCGATATAAATTAATTCATTTTTATTACTTTAACTTCGATTTAATTTTATTTCAAGCCCTGAGAACTTGAATTTATTTCATTACATTTTATACGGCATATGAAAAACATTTATTTGCATCAAGTTCATTTAAATAAATGATTGATCAGTAAAATTTTGGTACTAAAATTGTTCCGTTCATGTCTTTTTAATAAGATATTATTAATATATAAGTAATATTTGCAAGGTACTTTTATGGTATATATTTTAGTGAACGAATTATTTCTGTATTATAGAAAAGAGTTTAAGACGTACGTACGAAATTAAACTTTCAATTTTACATTAATTAAAAAAAACCATTCATATTTCTGTGGTTCTTAATTTTATGCTAACAATAATTATTTTGTATTCATGTTCTTACGTTTCATTTACATTTCTTCATTAAGGAGACATAGTACGATTCAATTGACCAAAATCGGTCAAAAAATCAATTTTAATTTTTTTGCCTAAATTTTTCTTTATATACTTTTCTATAACCTCACAAAATTTTAAAGCTCTAAACTTCAAAAACGCAGAATTATGAAGCTTTTACGTTCGTTTTTATTCACATCCGTAAAGCAAATCAAAATTTTAAACTGCTGTATCTCGGAAAGATAAAATAACTATTTTGTCTTAATTTAAAATGCTAAGGCTTTTTTCTATTGCACCTAATGCTTTGAAATTTTTTTACCTATTCCCAATAGTACATGTAACAAATGTTGGTATGCATTTTTGAATGAAAGCAATATTTATTTTTTTGAAAATAATTAAACTCAAAATTTATACATTTTTTAAGGAATTTTCAATAAACATTCATAAAAAGAAGTATTGTAAGAATACCAATCACGTTAACACAAAACCCATACCAACTTTTATTATACATAGTGTGGCGTAGTTGTAAATCAAATTTCATGCGTGTACATCAATTTTTGTAGGAGGAGTGACATTTTAAAATCACTTCAAAAATTTCAAGTTTTTTCCTTAAAAAATTACATGAAATTACAAAATTACAAAAATTACATCTTATGAAATTTTGAGCTCAAAATATGTTTAACATAGTATACATACATCGGAGGCAACCAAAAAATATTAAAAATCCTTAAATTAAAATATTTTGCGTAAATCGTACCATGTCCCCTTAAAGAGACAGTAATATTGTTTTTCATAAAAATGCAACATAAGTAAACGCCGTACCATTAAAAACATTTTACTTTTTTAAATTAATATTATTTATTGCCAATATATTCATGGTTACTTTCTTTTTAAATAAACATTGATATTAAATAAGATAAACAGTTATTGACTAATATAATGTCAGTAGATGCATTGGTTTGTGTGTGCCTGCTCATATGCATTAATTAATGTGAATATTAAATTTTAAGAGATTTGTCTATATGTTTAGTAATATTTACATATACATACTGTCGAATTTACCCAAATGACGAAATTTTAACTCAAATTACTAAAACTAAAATTTGTTCTATTGAGCACCAGTGGTTTCGCTTATGTTCAGTGTGAAGAGAAAAGTGAACGATTAAAACCCCTTAAGAGAAAAGGACCACCCAAAGAAGGCTCCGTACTTAGGAGGAAGTGCCATGATGGGGCAACGACCAACCTGAGAAGAAGGGAATGCACAGCTGAAATTTCTGGGGCAAAATCAATGAATGCCGGGGCTATGTTAATTAAGTTAACGTAAGAATTAAATATATGTGTTGAGTTAAGGAAGTTTTAACGGCAATGACCATTTAGTCGTTTTGTATTCATAATTTAGTTTAGAATGCGTGTATGTTATGTTTGATTTTGTGACCTGATAGCTGGATTGTCATGAGTAAAAATTTAGGGCTGTAACTAGCAATCGGCTTCATATGTAAATCATTGCATATGACAAATTTTCTTATGAAGCAGGTGCATTAGTACTAATTTCGAGCATTTTGTCCTGAATTGTTAGAATTTGTTTTGTGCGGAGGACAGCTGCAATGCCCCAGATTTCGACAGTATGGATTTTTCCTGAGCACAAAATTTGCTTGCATAACATTAACTTATTTCCTAAGGAGAGAGGTGATCTACGCCTAATCACGGAGTTGACTATACTCTTCTAGAATTTATGTGCCAGATAGTCTGTGTGGTTATTGTAACTAAATCGAATATCAATGTGACTAAGCCCAGATTACACCACCGAGGCCCTCTGAATGCAATCTTCAAAAAGTGTGCGTTCTAACGTCGGGAGATGAGAGGGGGAAATGGCTACCCATTTCCTAAAAAAAAAAAACGTTCTTGTGATTTATTTTAATTCGTTACATTCTTCTTACAAAAAATGTGGCAGCCAGCAAGCAATCATTTCATGAAATTTAACAGAATAATTGGGACGCAGTGGAGACATTGGGCACCTGTAAAGAAAGTAGTGTATATAAGATGTACTAGATGCCCCAACAAAAAGGACACAGAAACTAAATTCACGCGTGTTAAATGTGTAATAATTATATATGTACGGAATACATGTCATGTATTAGTAGAAAATGTGCAAATTGAATGTAAGTGGTACTTTAAAATATATCTTTACTGTTATGTATTCCCTATTTTCTTTTACCTTTGTATACAGATTTATGGTAAAACAATTTTGTAACCCTCTTGGGTATGGATACAAATAACGAGCACTTTCTTTCGTTTTTTTTTTCCACGAGGAGCAATACCGAATTAAATATTCTACATTAATAAATTACTTGCAGGATTTTTAACAAGAATCAATAATGAGTTTAAATATTCATGTATATTTACTTTAGTAAAGGGTAAATAAAATGACTGATGTTATAAAAAATAAAAAGCACTTATCAAACGAAAATTGAGTTTTAGATATAATTTTTAAAAATAAAAATATAGCACGTAAAATCTTTATTTTTTCAAGTTAGTATTCATTAAAAAAATAAAAAATACAATTCTTTTCAAGTTAACATTCATTATACTACTTAAAATTATTTGTTAAGGTAATAGATCGTGCTGTTTCAACAGCGGTATAGTATAAGTGTATCCCCAAGAATGTGGAGGAGTTATCTGTATGACATGACAGTGAGTGAGTGAATATTAACGTCGCACTCTTCAGCTACACGAGGGCTTTTGGTGACGGACCACGTAATTTTGAACCATGGTCAAATGACGTGGACGACACCTGAGGTTGCACCCCCCTCTTCTAACTACCACACCACACCAACGGCAGGACGTTTCAACTCTCGACAGATTTAACGTGCATCGCTGTTCTACACAGTGGGTCTTTAGTGGTACTAGGCTCGAACTCAAGACATGCCTGCCATGATCCGATACCTTGACCACTGGGCGACCATAGCCCATGACATGACAGAGAGGGGGTGTATGAGACAGTATGTGAGGTTATTTTGAAGTGTGTTGCAGTTTAATAATGTATAAGGTGTGAGGCAGTTGAATAATGTATAAGGTGTGAAGAAGAAAGAAGAAGAAAACATGACATCTTTGGGAAACATAACGCGAAACGTTCCTCCATCCCATATCGAAATATATTTGGGCCTATAAGGTGTAAGTAGTTAGTAGAAGTAAATTAAGTTTGTTATTTCTTATTAGAGAATGGTAGTTAATTCTAGATAGATAGTAGAGTCAGTACATACTCTAAAAGCGCTTTCGCTTCGAGAAGTGTTCTAAAACTAAGTACCGTTTTAGATATCTTTGGTTTGGAACAAAGGTTTTGGAATATTTTTCCAAAACAAAATTTATTTACGTGACAGAATACATGTTTGAAACTACTTTTATACCTAATTTCTACCATTCTTCATACATGTGTTATAAGTGGAACAATCTAGTCTATACCACTTTTTCAAAGAAAGAGGGGAGGGGAAGAGAGCCATTGCTGAAGGGAAATTCATCATAAAGCAATGTTATAATGAACCATTTGTTTTGTGAATTCTTCTCATTCACTTTTCAACTCGTAGTTCAACATCATTAACAGCAGAAGGTTGCCCACTCCGAGAATCGTCCTCATCGTTGTTGCTCCTATCATTGAATCATAAAACATTCTTTCTCCCGATCCCATCGTTTATTGCATTTTCACCATTCATCTCTACAAGTTGATGATGAACTTCAGCTGGCGTAACATTCCTTGCGTTAAAAAAACGGATTACAAAACGCTTTTCACTGTCGACTGGATCGGCAATCATCTGAAACATTTTGAACACTCATTAACATGTGTAAAAACAACAAAATATGCCTACAATGGTGAATCTGTACTTGCAACAAACCAGACACACAAATGCAAAATGACTGAATTCGATACTAATTATACGGTTACGACAGAACGAAACGGTACTTAGTTTCCGGACATGCCTCTTATTTTGCTTACTTATTTATTGCTACGTTGTCTGAAGCAGGGAAATAATATTCAGTACTTTGTCTGAACTTCATTTTGCGTATCTGCTCTTAAAGATTTAATAAACAACATTTTATAATTCCCAATATTGCTGATTAAAACTGTATACAATTTACTTTGAATAACAAAAATACAAGCTTTTAGTACATTTTCAATTCTCAGCTGAAATCGTTTCAAATTGTAACACACTTTTTTTCTTTCTTGTCTCTCTTTATTTTTTTTTTAATTTTTAGTAATATTAAACTTCTCTTATTAGCGTCTACGAATCAATGTATACATCTTATAGGCACCGAGTGACATCACTGACAGTAATGGAATCAACCATGTTTTTTTTTCCATTTCTCTTGGTTGATTTAGTAATAATAAATTTAATTGAAACTATATCAATCTATTTATTGTGTCAATATATGCGTCATGTAAATCTTTTTATTATACTAATATATAAATTCTTCGTGTGATTTAAAAGAACAAAACCGATTTAAAAACGTTATAACCATTAAAAGGGGAATGAAAATTAATTGTTTACCTACATATATCGCTCTTTCCCTCTGATGGCTAAAAAAAGCGAAAAATGCTATTATTTATAATTATGATGAGCATCTCCTATTTCCTTATATATAGTACTTGTTGGGCTTCATTTTTTTCAAAAATTTTTACTTAAAATGTTTTTTATATAATTATCTTTTTTATTAGGAAAATCGTATTTATAATTATCATCCAATATTTTTATATTGCATTGGTTTTTGTTTATTTCACCTGTAGTCGTAAGCCTAATTTTCAATAAAATTATCTTTTACTATTACGTCAAAAATTTTTTTGAAGTGGAATGCTATAATTTTTGCAAAAAAATTCTTAACTCTATATTACTGTCCTAAATCAGTGGCAGCCTTAGAAATCATAATAGTTATCCATTTTAGTCCAAAGACTATTTTTTTATCTCTTTCTTAATATATAATTCCATGTTTCTAGTTCTTGGTGATTTTTCTATAAGTTTAGATCCCTCTTGTTTTTCGATTTATTTGATATCCATGTTGATTTTATTATTATATATGTACATGAGAATTTTGCATCAGTGTTACAAATATATACTTTAAAAATAATAATGCATTTAAGCAAACAAATTTACTCATTCAAAGGTCTTAAAATACGCTGTAAATATATTTGATACAATATAATTTTGTGATAAATATTTAGTCCTAGTATCAAAAACTATAAATATCATGTTTATGATTTGTTGTGCATAATAACTACGCATTCAATATGTGCCACTTTTTGTACTTCAACGTCTTTTTGAAATATTTAATGAAATATTAATAAAAAAACTTGTTTTTAGTTTTAAATGTAAATATTAAACCTCTCGATTTTGTTACATGATCTGGCAAGAAACAGTGCAAATTAGGTCCAAAATAAAAATTTTACATACAAAATTGCATAACAAATACAACTATGTTTTGAAAACAAAATTATTAAAAATTGTAATTTTACTTCATTCACATTTATATGAATAACTAATATTTATTTTTTGTTCTATAGGGAAAAAAATGATTGACTACGTTTTGCATCTCTTTCGTGTTTTGAATGCATTAGACGTCTATTTAGTTTAAACATCCAATCTGAAACTTAAGGATCTCTTAAATTTCCCCATTTATATGCCAACACGCAACTTGACTCAAAGGCAAAAAAGCCAGAACTATCTTCAAACATTTTTTTTTATTCTTAAATTTATCGTTTAAACGTAATAATAGTTAGCTCTAGAGATTTTTAAGAAACACAAAGCATTTTTTTCTCATAAATTTGGTGGCAAACATCACGTTTCTTCACGTCACAGGGATATGGATCTGCAATAAATCCTCCATCCGCTATCTGATAAGTATTTTGGCGCTGACAAGTGGAAAATGATGGCAAACATTTAGGATATTCGCATTTTATGTGATTCTGTTTCTTTTTAAAATATAATTTATGTCTGTACAGGACTACAAATGAAAGAGAAATTGAGATTTGTGCATGAATTTGCATATACACATATACACATATAAATGTGTGTGTGTGTGCGTGTGTGTAACTTTTATACTTACAATTAACATAAGTAATTCGTTTTATTTTTCATGTCTTGAATTCTTATTTAGAAGACATATTTAGAAAATATATTACTTAGCAGCTTATTTTCGCGATAACTGATTTATTGTTCTTTGACAGAAAGATGAAGAAAGCATTTGAGGATGTTTCTTTAGGTAATTAAATAGTTTTATTGATAATAAATTAGAACTTGTATCCATTATATATATTCCATAGAATATAACTGTATTATAAATGGAAAATAGAAAGATAATCCAACCATAAAACTAGTTATACCTCATTTTTTTACAAGTAGTCTTGAGACTGTTTTGTTTATAATACTGCAACGTCCATCATTTCTTAATTTTTCCTGAACATCAGTTATGATTTTAATATTTACTGCATATATATATATATATATATATATATATATATATATATATATAATTTTGACGTTGGCCGGTGTTGGTTGTCACATCTGATTTAATTAAGACTTCTTCCGAATAACTTTACCTCCTTTTTCCCCTTTCTTAGAAGCCCCCAACAAGATTAAAAACCCCATTGGGGTTTTTTCACAATAAGCTGCGGCATGTTGAAACACAAAGACAAGAGACGAAGTTATTTACATTCTTACATGATAAAAAACAAGCAGACAAAGAGATAGATAACAGAATAGTTTTCCTTTTATACCAGTAGTGCAAGCGTGTGATTTCTAAGTTATAGTAGTTCTGATTGAATAGAATGGGCGAGGCAGGGATTTCGGACTAGCCGATTACGATTAAGATTACTATGTTATTTTTAAACTAAGGAATTAAAATTTTTTTTAAATATTAGTACAAAGCGTTAAAAAAAATAAAAAGGATACTAGAGGGAATTATTACATTTATATATATATATATATATATACTGTAAATATATATGCATATACAAAAGTGTAAATTCTCTACTAATGAGAGATGAACATTAATCAAACAAAACCCCGAAAAAAATTGAGATTGCAAGAAACCAAGCATAGAAGGATATATGGGAATTAAAATTATAATCGGCATAAGAATATAAATATACTATATTATATATATATATATATATATATATATATATATATATATATATATATATATATATATATATATATAGTGTGTGTGTGTGGTGTGTGTGTGTGTGTGTGGGTGTGTGTGTGTGTGTGTGTGTGTGTATAATTTCGAATGGGGATTGATGGATGTTTATCTCTTGTTTTGAGAATTAGACGACTATATATATATATATATATATATATATATATATATATATATATATATATTGAAAAACAAAAGTAGTAAATGCATTTTTCAACGAACTAACATGAAATAGTTGAAAAGCTTTTTTTTTCCAATAAAACAATTTTTTGTTTGTTTTCGTCTCCATAGCTAAGTATAATTATGATGTGTAAAATATCAACATCTTTCCCCAATAGAGCTGTGGTTTGGTATTTTTACCACTGGGAACCAAGTACATTCTACAGGAGCTGGTGTCACTTTTTATGTGCGGCACCATAAAGACGATACCAAAGTTTGACGTCCAGTTTCTTCACCAGAGGGAGGCACCTGAGCTCTCACGATGTGAACTTGTTCTAGATATTTAATTTTGCCGAGAACATCGAGCAAAAAAGTCACAAAAGGTATTTTTTACATGTCACATAATCATACTATATGGATGCTGTGAATTTTCTACTTCATTAATATCCACCGTCTTTGACCGTGGTCGAACTCGTAACCAAAGGTGAAGAAGGCCAGTGACAAACAAACTACGCCTCCCAGCCGGCAAAAAAATCAACATGGACGTGATGTCATGGCACACAGTGCATAAAATATTTAGTTTCAGTGCCGTGTTATCTAAGAATGGGGGGAATTAGGCCACCTTTCCAGACATTTCTTGTATGTGAAAGAGACAAATTACATTCATAATGACTACGAGAAACAATCAGGCTTCTTTTACATTTAGTTGAATAAACGGCAAGCTCGACGAAGGGCGTTGTTTCGCAAACGGTGCGTAAGATGTCGGAATTGAAAACCTTTCAGTTTCATGAGCCGGGAAAGATATTTGTATGGGAGCTACAACTGTATGAAAGTTTGTACATTGTTTTCGGATTAAGGCAACACGGTACCCTTTTTCCAATAAAAAGTTTTGGAGACAGTTACAGTAAAAATAATTGATGTTTTATATTTCAAATATATTATTAAGCTGATTCTGAAAGTAAAAAGTCAGTTTGACCAACCATAATTTTACAGTTTTAAAAAATTAGGAATTTTTAAAGTTTTTTCAAGCTTTAATAAAATATTTAATTTTTAAATCTTTTTATTTATTTCAAGTTATTTATGTTTTCTAGATTATTGCAAAAAAAAAATAGTATGGATTTGAAAATCTATTCCCTTGCTGATTTTTAATACTTATTTGTCTAGAAAAACATGGAAAAAACACGAAAAATTTTTAAATATGAATTTTAGCATTTTTTAGAAAATTAACTAGAGATCTCAGCCCTAAATCCATACTAACTTTTATAGAACATTCATTTGGGAGTATATACAAAAACATTCAAGGCTCTATTTTGAACAGGAAAAAGCCTTAGGGATTAGAAAACAATTATACCTTCAAAACTAAAAGTCAGAAAAATGCATTTAAAGTTTTTAAAGTCACAAAACGAAAACTTATAATATAACCGTAAAGCTCTAATTTTTTATATGTTATTTTCCAATGTGTATGTTTTGCATTAAAATCACTTTTTTAATTAAATATGACTGAAAATGATATTTTTAAGTCAAAAAACATTTTTGCATAATATTCATAGCATTTGTTAAGACTTCAGTTTATTCAACTTTATCTTAATCTAATATTTTTTTTAAAGTTTCGAAACACAAAGCATTTATGTACAAAATAATAATGACACTAACTTAAGCTAAAAATAGTCAGGTTTGCTCATAAAATTTAGTTTTTTTTTTCAGTTTTAAACTGGGCAGTTTAAGAAGTTTTATCTCTTCTCTTATGACTTTAAAATATTAAAATAAAGTACTACAATATGTTTAGTATAATATAGTTTGGTACATCAAGGAAATATTCAGTTATATCTGCAACATTTGAATTCAGAATACTTGTATTCTGAAATATAATTCCAGAATCAGCAGAGGATTGATTTTTAGATACGTCATTTTTAGTAGTATTTCATCTCTTCTCGAAATATTGTTTCTCAAAGCAACCTGAGAACGCATTTGCCATGGCATTTTCTCTACAGAAAAAATTAATGATACAGCTATTATGTTATATAAAATATTTTAGTGCAAAACTTGGCCATGAAATTAATCTTAAGGTATCCGAATACGTTCGGAACCGTGATTTTGCAAAAGCGCATAAATGGATAATTTTCATGATATTTAGTGTCACTTAGATTAGAATACATGTATAAAATTGTTTTAAGGACATTTTGACAAAAAAAACTATTCAAATACAATTTTTTTGCAAAAAATTAACTTAGAATAATCTTTTTTCCAAAATGCTCTAATTTTGTGAAAAATGCTTCTATTATAATAATATTTTGCCTGTGTATATATCTATATATATATATATATATATATATATATATATATATATATTATATATATGTATATATATATATGTATATATTAATGTGTTAATATATATAGTAAGGTAAAATAAAAGTGAAGAAGTACTAGAACCTACAGTTCTAAAGCAGGAAGAAATTGGAATTCACCAGACACAACAAATGTAGATACAAAAAATGTTTTTGGACTAAACTGGAGACATATTATGATTTCTAAAGCTGTATCTGAATTAGGCTCTTTAGTCTTTGTTCATATTACAATTCAGTGTTTAGTACGATACGTTCTGTCATTCTTGTTAATTACGAACAGAACATTATAAATCGGATAATGCAATGTTCTTTATTAAACTAATTGAAAGGATTTTCATTAAATATATGTAGCTAAGATTAATTTAATGAAATAAATTATTTATGATTGAATTAATCTTGGCCCTTCATCGGCGGTCGAAAGATTTGGCTCATACGTAATTCTGTTCATTATTTGATATAAGCAGAGAAATTTAATAGTAAATTGAGATGGTTTGTCGATATTATTATTGTTTATTAGTTTACTTTATTTTTATTTTAACAATATATAAATTAACATATTTTATTAAAATACAAAAAGCATGTAAAAGCATAAATGTAATTTAGCTATTATTTTATTAACTTCAGTGTGTAATGAATCATTAATAGTGTAGCAGTAAATTTAACGTTCCGTTTCCAAACTAATACATGAAATCTTTGTAGACCCACTTGCAAGAAAATATCCTTTTTATTTATGCAAAGAGTTTTTTCCTTGCCATATAGGTGTAAACATATGTGTATATAATCATCAAATACGGATTTTCCGTTATTTACAAAACATTGTTTCAGATATTTTTTGTGAGAAACAGCTATTTTCTTATTTTTCCAAGTAGAATGATTAAATATGTTAAAGTTCAAATATTCCAGGCTTGGGGAAATATATGTAGGGTATATGTCTTTTCGTTGCCTTTGAAGTTTTCCTTCAAAGTATAATATGTTTACTGTAGGGATATGAATTTACATACCAAATTTCATCACTCAAAATTAAGCTTATTATTAAGCTTGAAATTAAGCTTATTATGATACTTAACTTAATCATTTAACACAGGATTACATTTGATGAGATAAATCGAACGCAATTTATCAAATTCTGCTTTGTTTATCCACAGTAAAAGAGTTCCAATATCTTAAGCTTTTGAATCAAATACATAGTTTAGGTTTTAATTATTTATATTTAATAATTAATTCAGCATTAAACTCCACAAAAGCTAAATTTCCGATTTCTTCAACAAATCAAGAATCATTTATTTTATTAGTAGTATCAATATTTTCAAATATATTGCAAATGTAAAAAATGTTTGTTACAAACTTGAAATTATAATTATTGTTGAATATTATAAAATGATATTTATTATCATTGCCTTTAGAGTGTGACAACGCTAACAGTGCCATCTGCATATTAAATTCATGTGACGTCACAATTACCTTTATCATGTGACCGTCATATTAAGCCCATTGTTATAATTTTCCAAGGAAACGATACTCTAAGCCAGATAATATGCTTATGCAAAGAAATAATAAATAAAACTAAATATTCAAAAATGAACTTTCGGTAGTGTATTGTAGTTGTATGGGGAGAAAATATCATTAATCTAAACCTACTTTGGAAAAGGAAGATATATATATATATATATATATATAAGAAAGGGCACAGCATCAAAGACTATAAATAATAGCTGACACCATATTCAGAAATTATATAAATGTTTTAACACACTTTCCCATTTTACACTATTTAGTATAATATAGATTTTATTCTTTATAACTTTTCAAAAGTGTCACCATTTTTGATTCAATGTAGCATATTTTAAATTACGAGTCTCGTACTTAAATATTTAGTGAAATCTATTCAAAATATTTTTGAAAGAAATATCTGAACTGGAACTAGAGTAATAAGTCTTTTCTTTCTTAATATAAAGGTATTAGAATTAAATCAAATCTTGCCTCTAGAAATGATCAAAAAGTTTCATCATTTTGCACCATTCATATATTACATTATTCAAAAGTTTTGCACTGAATTGAAAATATTTATTCTGAGAAATTAATTAACCCTTTTCCATGATGTTCCACAGAAGGAGCTGCACTTACGAAAAGAAAATATTTATCGAAAGTGATGAAACTTCATTTTTCTCTTTCGAAATATAACTAATTAAACTTTTATAAATGTCAAGACCTAATCCTATAGCACCAATGTGTTAGGATAATAAAAATATGTACTTCAACGAATAATTTTTAAATCATATAGCTACATATATGTATACGATGGCATTTTCGATTACATACTCTTCAGAATTCAAATTGAATATTTGCAATTATAAGTACTTTAAACACTGTATTCACAGAAAGATTTTCCCATCACATGCAACATGAATTCCAGAATTTCAAAAGTCCCTGCATTATACACATGTTTCGTTTAAATTTGTAAACAAATACTTGAAAGAAAAACTTACGCAATTCACTCTCCAGTGCCTCCTTCTTTAATATCTGCTGGCATACGCAGTGTATTGAAGAGGGGAGGAGGGAGAAAAAGGCACAGATAAGAAATTAATTCTTTGAAATAAGTAAATTATTTTCAAATACTGTCAATGTCATTTTATTGTATTCTAAAATCATTGGGTAAGTTGTAAACAGAGCATCACAACTCAAAAAACCTTCTTTGGAAGGACGAAAATATCCGTTCGCAGTACTTACAGCATGAGTTGAGCAGGACGCATTAATACACCAGTTGCACTTTTAAGGGGTTAACATTAGATTTAAAATTTGCTTAAAAATGATAAAATTTTAATCTAAAATTACAGACTAACTATGAGTTGAAATTTTAATTTAAATTGAAAATACGAGTACCTTAATAGGATTTTAATAGATTTTTATGCGATACCTGTCACAAATTAATTTATCATACCAAACAGGCACCTAAGTGAATTAAGTTTTACCTTACCAGTGATTAAAACATATTCATTTTTGCAAACATATATAAATAAATGATTAAATCAAATGCATAAATTTATAAATAAAATAAAATAAACAAATAACTTAAGCAGAAATGATGGCGTGTGGGATTGTTTTAAGCACTAATATTCAGTTTCTTACACATTTCAAAATGCCGTAAATCAGTCCTTTTAAACTTTCAAAGTTGGTGACATAGTTTAAATTATAATATTTATCACACCTCAATCCAAGCAATAATAAGGTATTGAAATGAATAACAAAATATAATTTGATACTAAAGCTGCAATACGATTTTGATTATAAACCGTACAAATTATTAAGGTAAGTATAAAATTTTGTAGCTAATACAAATCACGAGGTTTATTAAAATTTTTCATATCAAAGTATAGATAAATAAATTATCAAATGAATTTTGCATGTATATAGCTTTATAAGTATATTATATCAGTGTAAATATGCATTTTATTTTTCATATTATTTCAGAATGTACTTTGTGTGTGTTTTGCTTCCTTTCAGTAAATGTGTTATTTTTTTCAAATATCTTGTGTTTGTGACTTCTTGCGTGCCCCCACGTTGGTTTATAATGACCCCTACGGTGGCACGCCCCGCAGTCTGAGAAACTCTGTAGTACAAACACAAAATACAATTAAAAATACGATTTTTTTAAAATTCAATTGATACTTAGATCTAATTTGGATAACATGTAATAAAATATTAAAATATGCAGAGTTATATATATATATATATATTATTTTTAAAAAGGTGTAAAAATGAAATAATCATTTTGAACTCAGAAAACCCCAATTAAATCAAAGTGGATTGGAGCTTCAGGTAATCTCCCTGAGTGTAATTTCAAGGGGAATTTCCTGGTGAACCTGAAAATCGAAATTCGCAAAAATAACTGAAAACTTGGAAATGTAACCAATTAACTGTGATACCCACGTTTAAGATCGTGCAAGTGTATGTATCACAGAAATCCAGCGATGACGAGTATTTTCACCAATTACAGAGTAAGTGCCATTGTTGCAATATTGGATCCAAAAATTGTTTTTTTTATATTAATGGGTTATTTGATTAACATGAACATATTTTATGTACATATATGGATATCTATAAATTTTTACTGACCATTGTAATTCTCGGACTGAGAGTCCTAAACACATACTGGCTTATTTCTTTCTTTACAGACAAATTACTTTTTACCTGTATTTTATACATGTACACTGAGGAAGTTCTGCGTATGTGCTGTAGGGTTGATCAAAGTCCTTCTACAAGATATAGTATACACTTTCCCTTCTCACCAAATTAAAATAACTATTCTTTAGGATCAGTTTCTTATCCATGACGGGTGTACAGGTTATGACAAAAAATCCTGCAACTTCTCGATGATGAGTATAATCATGAATCACACTTAAGAGGTTAAATATTTTTTTTAAATGCTGAGGGCCTAAATGTTTATATAATAATATTAAAGTTAATAAATACTTTTAATGTTTATTTAAATAATATTTTTTATTTTTAATAACATTATTTCGTTAAAAAAAGAAATAAAATAACTAATAAAAGTCTTCATTTTTTTAAAAAAAAATGGTGATATTCAGTCAGTAATATCTAAGCACGATTTTTTTTAAAAATTATATCAATTTTAGTAGCATACAAATACAATGCTAGAAAATTTCTTAAGCTTAAGAAGAGCTAGTTGAAAATAAAATTTAAAAGAATTAATTTTGTAAGAATAACACTTTAATTCGTTCAGGACCATGATCGCATATACGTGATCTCGCGTTTCTTCCTACAGGGTCCAAGGTATCATATACGTCATTGAGCTTTCCCTTCTCAGAGGCCCATAATCACACCGGTGTGGTCTGAGTTAGGAACGGTTTTATATTATTTTTTACAAACATTAGATGGCGGTTAAAGTAAGTTTTTTTTTTTCGAATAATGTTTCACAGAATTTGAAATTTCAGTATGTACTTTCGGCTCCGAGTTTGTTTTTTTTTAATTAGACCCGAGATAATTATGAAAGTAAATAACTGCACATCTTTAGCTCTTTCCAAAGAATCGCGCATTTTAAGGTTCGTTATTTATTGCGTGCTAGATTTTTGTTTAAATTTTGACTAAGTTGGAAAGAATATAGAAAGTTTATTAGTTTAATGGGCATCAGCCATTCATAATAATAGTTTCAGCACTTTCTTTCTTTGTGGTTTATATTTAAAACAACATATATTTTTATACTGAAAGACATTTAAAAAGCAGATCTTCATGGACAAACTTGATGACTCATATTTAACGAAAAATAATCGTTTGTTCTTATCAACTTCATAATTGCTTCTGAATTTTTAATTCAGTTAGAACAAACTCGTCTTTTTTTACTATCGCAACCGGAATTACATAACCAAAGAAAACATAATATTAAGAAGACTATAAGCAGTATATCAATTAATTAAAAATTAAAACAAATAATATTAGCTGTTTTTTAAATTATCTGTATCAATTCGAGCCAAAGCAAGTCTTTATGAGAGTAAATTTATCGTTTGAGATTTACAGGTAGTATTTTGTAAGATTTTTGCGTTTATTTTATTTTAATCATCATGACGAAAAGAGTACTTTTTTATTAAAATGAAAACATTTTCTTTAAAATTCACAATTGTTTTTTTTTTTCAAATAAAGCGAACATTTTTGTACTGTATGTTCAAATATTATCAATGATCGTAAACTGTAAGTTTTAGCGTATTTGATTGCGTTTAAAACTTTAAAGGAAATTAGGCTGAGCGCGCAGGGTAATTCGTCTGGTCCCGGACGTGTGTATATCTTCCAAACGTACGGGCCTGGGGAAACTTCTTTTACCTTCAGCTGGTCCTGAAGAGGTATAAGACTTCGAAATAACTTCCTCATAATAGTAATATAAATAATGCATAGTGTAATTAATAAGGTGTGCTAATTTATCTTAATATTTATATTCAATTTGTATTCTGTTTTGGAGATGACGCTCAAAAAAAAGTCTGATAATAATTAACATTTTAATTATACTGAAATACTCTGATGATTTTTGGGGAAAAA
>BMAV01004128.1:6169-68248 GCA_019973955.1 Trichonephila inaurata madagascariensis
GAAACTGTCAACAACTTCAAAATTATGCTCTTCAATTTTAAAGTGGGGATTGTTGAAACATGATTTAGTGCAAGACATGTATTTGATCTTATTCTCATTGATTTTCAGTCCCATCCTGAGATCCTCATTCTCTAAAGGTAAGAAGGATTGTCTTAGTTAAGTGGATGTTCGTGGTATGATATCAATGTCATCAGCAAAGGCCAACAATTGCATTGATTTATTAAAGATATTTCCTCTGGTATTGATGTTGGAATCACTTACCACTTCTTTAACACCGGATTAAAGAGAAGACATGCTAGTACATCTCCCTGTTGAACGCCATTTCTTATTTCCAGTGGGTTCGAAAGATCATTCTGCACCTTGTCCATTATTTTTGTTTGGCTAAATGTCAGGCTGATCAGCCTTAATAATTGGCTCAATTATTTTGGATTAATTTGGATGAGTTGGTATTGATTATTTTGGATTGATTTGGATGAATTCGTATTAATTATTTTGGATTGATTTGGATGAATTCGTATTGATTATTTTGGATTGACTTGAATTGAAGGCTATTGAATGATTGATTTGGATTGAAAGCTTTTGAATGATTGATTTGGAATGAAAGCTTTTGAATGATTGATTTGGTTTCAATGCTTTTGATGAATTGATATTAATTGATTAATTTTGTTTTATGTGGGTTAATTGATGGATATAGATTGATATATTTGAACCAATTAGTTTTAATGGATTAAACGGTAACGCTGATATGCCAGAAGTTTTTACACACACATTATGTCACATTCATATGAAAAGAGTTCAATTGAACAATTATTCGTTCCTAAACAGTGTTTCTTAAGTAGCTAATAATAAAAAAAATCAATGGATTTTGTTGAACTTAATTTAAACATATATAATTTATCATCATTTATCGTCATATCGGGCTTTTTCATCCTGAACACTAATTTTCTAAGAATAATGTCGTCCTGTTACTTGATCATAGATGAAAATTAAGCGAATTTTTACCACAATAGTTTTCTTTCTACTTTTGGAATGACGTTAACTACTAAATGGGCTAAATTAATGTGACGTCAGAGTAAAATGATCCCTACAATCACGTGTTTCCAGTTCCATTCACGAGTTTCTGAGCTTTGCTTTTGCCTACTTTTTGCAGAATATTTTCTAAAACGTACATATTTGTTGACAATAATTAACGCGCAAAGGTAAAGCGAATTATCTTGATTTAAACAGGCACGTATAGTATGAGAATTCTTTCTTTAAGGGAGCTTTGTACCCACAAAATGACCAACCAATCGTTTTTTTTTATTTTTTTTATTCAATCTTATTCTTTTCATTAGTATCCTTCGATTAATATATCACTTGTGCCACAGTCGGAAAGTTAGAGAAGTTAAAGAAAACTTCATTTGAAAACAAATTAGGTAATTCGGCCACATCCTCTTTTTAGAAAAAAAAAAAGGTAAAAAAGCGATATGTAAAAAAAAATCAATTTTATAAAGAGAAATAATAACTATAAAAAAAAAAGAATGTGTAATATATAAAGCAGAATATTTTCTAGTCAATACAATAATGTAATTTTCCTTCTTTGTGAAAAGTGTGCATGTAAAATTTTTGAATTAAGGCATTTTGTATTTGATACGTTTACGATGTAACATCTCATGATTCTTAATGCTGTGATATGTTATGTGCATTAAAGTATAAAATAATTTTTTATGAATAAAAAAAATAATACCAATAAATACTTTTTTTTTCGTTAGTTTTCTTTTTAAAATTTGATAACTTAAAGGCATTTATTTATTAAGAAGACATTTATATTATGAATACTAGAGGGGTGGTTGGATAGAACCTGTACCCGCTTAACGGTGCATCAGCCTCCCTTGTACAAGTTATGGAGCTGTTCCCACTCATTAACTGGTAAAACTAAAATTTACATGTAAAACGTAGTGCTATTTTTTCAATATACTAAAAAAAGGAGAAAATATATTAAAAGGAAAAAATTAAATTTCAAGTCTTTGTTTCCGCAGTTCTATTTGTACTTTCATTTAGTGCATCATCACAAACAATGTTCTTAATCGCCTTTCCCTCTAAATTGCACTGAGTTTTTTATTCCGTCTTAATTTCTGCACCTTGAAAGATCCACATACAATTGTCCATGAGTAAATATTGTTTCCTTCAATATTGCAGATAAACTGAATTTTTCAAAACTCTGTCCCTGTGATTTATTAATAATCATATCAAATGGCAATCTTACAGGTATAATTGCGTACGTTTCAGTATGAACAGCACACCCAAGTCCCCTCGAGTGTCTTGTGTGATTATTGGTGTACTAACTATTTGACTTACTTTTCTGCTGATAGAATTTGACACTGCCGTATGTACTTCTAAAAAAATTTCACTACTATTCTTGTGTCATTACGCAGTTCATCAGTAAAACATAAATTTATTACAGCATCACGAAACGCTTTTTTTATATATATAAAAAAAGGGAGGTAAATATACTTATATTTTAGATTTTTCTTACGTCATCCTTTTTTAAAAACTATATTTAAAAAAAATATTTTAAATGCAAAATGCCTTACAAAGCATATTATGTTTATATATATTGCCATTTCGACAAGAAAAATTAAATTTTATAATATATGTCGTTTTGAAGATGATATTTAAATTTGTTAAGCAATTTTTAGCTATTTTTATAAATAATTAATTTAATAACTTAAAAATTTCCTTTCCTGCTTGGATATCATTGATTGGCAAAGAATATAATTAAGTTCAATCACATTTCTCTTTCTATTTAAAATGAAACGTTTTATTTTCCTATTTTCTTACGATTAATACAATTTTGTAATAAATATTTTCTTATATCAAACACAAAATGAAGTCACTTCTAAAAAATTGAAAAGAAACATTTTTATTCCTGAAGCAAAATTAAATATATTCATTAAAATTAAAAATTTTCATATAAAGAAATAAATTCTACACTAATTGATTCCTTTTAGCCATTTAAACATTTTGTCTTGAGCATTTTAAATTCGAAATTAACTATATTTACCTATTAATCAATTCTTTTCAATTTACTAAGCAATGTGTACTGTAATATTACCGTTGTTCAAAATATTTTGCCACACCCCCATACTGTAAATTAAATTTATTACCTTTTCTTGACGCTTTGTTTTCACATGACATACAACACATTTTTTAATATCGCATGATCTATGCGACTTTTTAAGGTTTTAAGTCGCTGTATTATAGGGAATAGTTATATACTGGACACGCGAAATGTATAAGACCACATTCAAGTATTATTTACAAAAAATAAATAAATTAAGATATTTTTTCAGTTTTTTTGGGTTCCGTAAAAAATTACTTTTTTTTACAATGCATTACTGGCAGTACCTTTTTACCCATTGGGTGATTGAGGTAGATGCTTAGGCACCCGGGGCCTAGAAGCACCCAGATAAGCTTAGCTTACTATATTTTCTGGCTATGTATTTCGATTCCATAGTGCCAAGTGGTCTATAGATCATCTACACCCCGGGCCCCAAAGGAGCTTAACTTGTCACTGCTTACTGCATATTTCCAATGTGTGCAGCATTGGTTGCGCGTAACTCATCGAGTGGGGACGTGTGTATCCTAATAGTTAGAGCATCGGACCCCAGACCGGAAGGCCTAGATTCGCTGCCCGATGTCACCAAATGCCCTCCGAGAACACACGGAATACGGGCTCGTTAAATCAGTGGGTCCGAAAGTCTTATGGACTGTCGCAGCAGAAACCACGGGTGCAGGGGCCTAGAGAATATTCTCCCCTCTAGTTCCATGCCTAAATTGGGGAGGTGGAGATAGGTGGTGTCTCTATCTAACGTAAAGAATTCCAACCTGTCTCAGGCTCTGGCAGCTTTCATTCCTTCCCTTCGGGAAGGAAACGTCAGCAACTCATCAAGTCTATTCAAGATTTCTAGCCACATTCTATGAAGCATTGCATGATCATTAATCTGAATGACCACTACAATTCGGGTTTTCATTTCATCATTTTCACTAATTGAAGATTGGTAAACATTGTTTTTCACGTATCTCTACAGAAAGTCCATAAGTGTTATTTCTGGAGATTTGGATGGACATGTTATTGAACTTCCTCTTTCTATCCATCAACCTAAAAATATTTTATCACTACCTAGCTCCGCTGTGGTGATGAGACATCTACGCCTTACATGTGCAATAGATTTAATAAACCATGCTACAACTTGCGTTTAATTATCTGGCGAAGCCTTTTTGAAACGATGTTACGGGTTTTTTCCCCGCGATTCTTCAACTAATCCTCTTGGGGAAATTATTATTTAACTGTGGGTTGAGTTAAAATTATTTCCGTAGAGATGACTTGATTTTATGCTAATGTAAATACCATTTAAACCCTGGCAAGATGTGTGTTAAAGTTATTTTTTTAAAGTTAATCATGAAAAGTTAATCGTAAATAATGAGTAGCTAGTCGTTTCTTGTTAGTAGTGAGTCCTTCGTCTTGAAGTTATCTTTCGAGGTATGTCCTTTGGTGAAGAGTAAATATTAGAGAAGCTGATTTGAAAAAGACTGTATCGGTTTAGTGAAAAGCTGACAAGTGATCCACAAGCGGATAGAGATACGTGTACTTTAGATAATCTTCGATTAAGAAATTAATCAAGGTTGCCCTCACTGTTACTGAATTAGGAATAATCATAATGTGTTAAGTCATAAATAAAAGTAATTATTTTTATAACAATGTCTTTTTTTTCTTCAATTACCCAAATCACTCCTGCAGCCTGTGGGTTGCGACAACAAGAATGTTACAAAATGTGGTATTTCTCCATCTGATTTGCATTTCATTAAACAAATCCTTTAATCTTCTTTTGATGCAACCGTTAAGGAAAACTTTTGTTTATTTTTATAGTTTATTTTTAAAAGTGTATAGTCTTACTTTTCAGACACTCTATATTTTCTTTACGTCTTGCTTACACTTGACATTCAACAAAGTTCTTAGTCTCGTATGATCAATGCGACTTGTTAAGATTATAAATTACTATACTTCTGGGAATATTTATATATACATGTATATATTTATTTTTAAAACCAGGATGTATGCCTGTCTGATTCAGCAATCCCTAAAAGTCCGCTTATATTCTTGGAAAGCCAAATACTATAAACCTAAGAAGCATAAAGTGTAAAAAGAAGATGTTTTCTATATCAAGTACAGCATTCCTAAGATGTAATGAAGCCGGTTGGAAAACCCTTAGGAGTAATAAATCAAGAAATCAATAAGTCAATCGACGATTGCGGTGTTTAATAACGTCGCCCGTACTTTAGATTTTTTTTCCGAAAAATATGTTAGAGAGCGTCTAGTGTGTTTGATTCTAAATAGCATGAAGGGGTGTAGGTAAACGGTTTTGAGCAAAGATGATTTTGGGTTTCAAGGTGAACTCGGTTTATTGTTTGAGTGTAACAAAGTTTTTGTAATCAGAAATTGACTGTAAGAAAACATTGCATCCATCGAATTTATATATATATATTTAAGAAATTGCAATGGTGTAATGTTTTTGTTTGTGCAGTTTTTGGAAATTTTCCTTAGAGCTGAATATTTTGAGCCTTGCATTAAATCATGTTTTAACAATTCCCATTTTATAATTGAAAAGTATATTTTTGAAGCTGTTGAGAAAAAATTTCACAGATTTAGGTTCTGAAATTAACAATAAAAACAATTGTAAGACTGAAATCCAAAAGATAATTATCATGGATAATAGATGTCCTAATGGAATCCGAAAATATCTATATTAAATCGAATTTAATCAAAAGAATCACAAATGTCCTATTGTATATAAGTCTTTTAAGATCAGTATATTAAAACTTGTGCATTTAAAACTGGGCAGATGTCTCGAACATATGAGAACATGTTAAGGTATCCGACTACGTTCGGAACCATAAATTTAAAAAAGCGCCTCAATGAATAATTTTCATTGTATTTAATGCCATATTTTGAAATTGTGTTATATACATAGTTGATTATTTGATCATTTTTATATTAAACTAAAATTAATCAAACTTAAATTTTCCCTCGTTACTAGTATTTTTATCAACAGAAAACTAAAACCTCAAATGGTTCCCCTTTTAAACTCGAATAGCAATTGTTATTCAGTAACCAACGATATAATTTCCCGAGTGTAACTTAATCAAACCTTAAATAAATCGGTTCACGCTATCGAAATGAAATTTTAATTATTATATGATATCAATCATAAATGAGTGACACATCCTGCGATGTTACTGAATTCACTTTTTACTTTGCAGTCAAAAATTAAATAAAGATATAGTTTAATGATGCACATGGGCACTATGTGTGGTTATTCATTGTATCACCTAATCAAATTAATGCTAAAATTATTCTGAATTGAGGGCGGATTTCAACAGTACTCTGTAGACAATTATATAGTTCTAATTTAAACAGCGAATTTCAATTATTGAACATGGCTTATAGATGGGAAATTGGACAAATTAATGAAACTGTTGAAGTGTTGAATTCAACACAGAAGGATTGATTATTGCTACATGCGATTTACATACTATTGACAGTTTAAAGCAGCAATACTCAACCTGCGGCTCACCGAGCCTTTTTAAGTGGCCCGGTAATGGCTCATTGCTCTGAAAAATTCACTTATTTCAGAACATTGTATTAAAAATTTGGTGGAAAATTCTTTGTCAAAGAAATGAAATATACTAATTTTGCTTTTTGTTTTCGGTGTCGTACGAGTACGAAATGATATTATTTTCTATTTGGAACGATTACGGTTAGTGATAAGAGACAAAAGTGGAGAAGCATCCATTTTATGAGGGAGAACCAATTTTTAAATATCTTTCATATCTTGCATGCGAAAAATATTTCAAGAAAATATAACGTTTCAAGACGATTGGGAGGATGACTATTTTGTAGTGAAAAAGAAACATGTATTAGTAATTGTTTGATTTTTCACTAAAGTGCTGCATTTTTAAAAAATACCAATAAACAGGAATCATTCAATGACACTTTCTTTCAAGAATTCCTTCAAAAGGTGATAAATAGGCTTTCTTGAATACTCTTTGCAACAGTACTGAAGTATTTTGTCAGTGGTAATATCACAGCGGTAACAAAGACACCCTATGAAGTTCGTTATATGAATGGTATCATATGATGGTAATCATATAAAACCATTTACTGAGAGACGCAGAAACTGTGAAGGAGTTTTTCTTAAAGACTTGCTTCTAATTTAGCGTTAGTGACAAAAATAATATATATATATATATATATATATATATATATATATATAATAATAATAATATTTAAAAAAGCAAGACACAGGATTTATAACATTTTGATCAATTTTCCACATTTTAAATTTCCAATCTTATCTTGGTCCTAAAACATTTCTCTCCCCCTCCCCTCCCCTTTAACCTCATGCTGTGGCCCGTGTGAAATAACTAGCATATTTATGGGATCCACATGAAATAGCTGACATATGTGTGCGGCCCAGCAGAAAGAAAGATTGAGTATCCCTGGTCTAAACATATCAATATACTAACACTATAGCAATATCATTAGTAAGTAAAACACGATTTATAAATTCATTTTTCATACATAAATTGTTTATTAATGTCCCATTTCGAAACTACACGACGACTATTAGTAAAGGAGCTCACAGTACGAACTTCTATTGTTCATACACAATTATACAGTTTTAACATAAACGGGGAGTCTCAATTATTGATACTGACAATAACATGACTTTTAAGTGAAACTGATCGAACTGTTGTAGTAATTAATTCAGCAAAATTGATTGTTACTGATACATGTGCTTTCTTTACTACTGAAAGTATATACTGAAAGTATATATAATCCAGGGTGCCACACAGTAAAAAATATTTGATTTTCGATTCTTGAGTTAAATCATGCAAGATACAGATAGTTTTTTTTTTCATTATATAATAGTTATGTATCATTTAAATATATTTATATCGATCTGAATATATGCCACCTGTACATTTGCCATCTGTGAAAGATTTGTCTATGGCAGATTTTCCTGAACAATAAGAAATTACGCAAATTAATTCAGTCGCTTTAAGTTTGATTCCAATTTTATTGCAAACTATGCCACTTATATCCAGTAATAGCTTTTTTATGACCCCATTTCTTATCGGCATTCTTAAACGTGGCTTAAACATCTTAATTCTTAAATGCCTTAGCCTTACCCTTATTGATACATGCAATAGCCGCACATAAACTCATCTCCCATTCAGTTATGAAGCACTTAATTTCAGATCTTATAACTGTAATCACGTAATTTAAAACACCATATCCAAACTACGTACAAGACACTTTAAAGGGATGAAAATATACCCCGATGGGGTCAAAGAAGTTATAATACTATCCTGACATTATAATTTCTCCTACTTACATTTTTAATTGTGTACTTGTACTTTGACTAAACTCAACAACACATACCTAAACCCCGTATACTTCACTGCTCGGACAAGCGTATTGCATATACATGACAAAAACAGGAACAAATATGGGCTGACGTTTAGATTAAAAATATCTATGCACTTGATATGTGGCATACGAAGCTTAAGGAAACTATACGCAGCACAATCTCTTTGATGGACGAATCCGTATTCATTCGTCCAAGAGACTTGAAAGCTGCAAACATTAAGCTTTCTTTTTTTTAGTAACCATTTATGTAGGTACGAATAATCACAATAATTAAACAAAAAAACAAGTTTTCACAATAAAGTTAATAATGTGTCATAAAATTAAAAGTAGTATATAACACAAGAAGTGCATCAAACTAAATTCTACTTTGGACTGAAATGATACTCAGTACTTGTATATTGACTCTACGAATTGAATGAAAGGGGGTAAAATGCTTGAGGTGCAAAAATAAGAGACAAGGGGATCAATTTGGTGGCGAGTGAGTGAATATTAACGTCGCACTGTTCAGCTACACGAGGGCTTTTGGAGACGGACCACGTAATTTTGAACCATGGTCAAATGACGTGGACGACACCTGAGCTGGCACCCAATCTCTTAACTACCACACTACACCAACGGGAAGAGATTTCAGCTTTCGACAGATTTAACGTACATCTCTGCCCTACACGGCGGGTCTTTAGTGGTACTGGGCTCGAACTCATGACATACCTGCCATGATTCAATGCCTTGACCACTGGACTACCGCAGCCCTCAATTTGGTGGCGAAGAGAGTGCTATTCAGCATTGTACTACGTGTCACATGTGGCAGGTATAACATAGGTTGTCGACTCCTGGTCTGTAATCTTAGTATTAAAATAATTTAATATAAAAATATTACTTATAAATTCCATTTACTTACGTAGATAGTTAATTTTTATTAACGTCACATTTCAAAACTACACAAGTACTAGTAGTAAAGGAATTCGTAACCTAGAACCTCGGTCAAACGATGAGGACCATACCTTGGCTGTCACTACGCTCTCAAAACTTCTATATCACGTTAAAGTGGGGAATTTGGGCCTTGATAGACTTAACTTTATTATGACTTAGGCAACAATAACCACTGAATTTCTGCCTACCTACTTGTCATGACTGAGTGAATAGTTAAGTCGCACTATTAAGCTAGTTGAGGACATTTGGTGACGAACCTCGAAATTTTGAACCATGGTCAAGTAACGAGGACGACACCTGAACTGGCACAACGGTCCAAAACCAGACCTACGGGGGGACGTTTTAACCACGACATATTTAACATGCATCTGCTCCACTTTCCCAGCGTGAATTCAGCGGTACTAGGCGCATGAAACGTTGGCCGCGAGTCCATAACCTTAACCACATGGCTACCGTGGCCAAAATGTACTTGTCACAGAAAATAGCTTATTAATAAAATACAAACGATATATCTGCTTTGGTTAGAGTGTTTCTTTTACAAATCTTATGTTAATTACTATATTATTCATGATTTAGATAACGATATTATTATTATTTTACGGTATTAGAATTGTAATTAACTCAGTTAATTGTATTATTAAAAAAGGATTATGTTACGTAAAATTACTAAATCACAGATACATATACATTACATGTTTCTCTGCAAAATTTCATTTTAGTTAATTGCATTACAGACTCACGTTTTCACATGATGATTTATATATATAAATGTTGTCATTTAATTAAAAAATTTCCTTGAAAAGGAATTGTTAGTTACCTAAATTTAGAACCCATTCCTAACCAACTCAGACTTCTAAATGAACTAATACGAACATTGGTTTAAATAAGAAACACTTATTTAAAATGGCATAATGTAATAATTAAGAAAATTTAAAACTTATAAAAATGGATGCAATTAAAAAATATTTTATTAATGATTCGTCAGGTAAGTCTTTTTATATCATTATTTTTTAATTATTTAATTGGTATATATTGCTCAGACATATGAGCTATGAATCTAATTTTGAAAATATGTCAGAAAGTAACATTGCATTTTGAAATTCAATTTATTGACAAGTTATATTATTAGCCAATGCATATAAATCTTGGACTCAAATTTATACGTTATCATAAAGAAAACACTCAATAAAACCTTTGTACGAAAGCTTCGTTTTAAAAGATTTAACCGTAACTGTGTGCGTCAACTGCAATACACACACAGTCATTCCACAGAATCCCGCATCATCAAAATGAAATATATCGTACTATAATTTAAAAAGTTATAAAGAAGGGCAAATTCATAAGCGATGCAGTGTTAAAGCAAATACGTATTTTTTACTAGCTGTCGGATCTTGGAGTTCTTTGTTAAAATTATGACAAGCAGTGACTCGGTTAAAATTAATTGCCTGCCAAACATTTTAAGAATTTTATTAAACACATTAACATAGAAATAACAATGTCTTTCAAAAAAGGAAAAATGCCTGAAATTTTATTTGTCGTACACTGTTGGTGATTGAGATGGATAGCTCAATTGTTGTTTATGATAAGATGTCAAAAGACAATTAATGGTTGCATCTCAGTCACGCATCACGACATCTCCAAAACTATTTGACTTAACCCGCGATCACTCGCGCGGGGTGTTCTATACAACGCAGCAACAAGAAAATCCTCCCAGATTTTTAAAAAGAATGTGCAGAACCACGATTTTTTCTGTAGCTGCACATTTTATGCCATTGAACCTTCAGGCGTGATGCAATCCCTCTTTAAGGAACGATTGAAATGTAATGACTTCAAATATTTATCTGGAGGGCTGAGAACTCCCGCGAGAAGTTGAGCATTTGTACACAGTCTGCTCTGAAAGTTTGGAAAATGATTAAAATATTATTTTTCTACTTTCTACAATCATTATCTCATTAATTATAAAGTATATTTATTACTGGCATATACGTTTCATATACTGGTTTATGAAAAAATATAAAATTATGTGTTTTAAAATGAAAATTTTTTATGTTTAGTTTAAATTAATGTTAGTCTCATTTGCGTGCAATAAATTTAATAATTTTATTTGTATAATATAAAAAATATCTTTTACTTTATAAATATGTATCATAATGACTTAATTTTTATTTTCATAATTAAATACACGTGTTAAAAGTTTGGGGTGTTCTCTACACCCCGCGGGTAACGAAGGTATCAAAAACAGGCGCGAGTGACCGCGGGTTAAGTCTTGAAATTTGGCAGGCATGGTCTAGTAGGGAAGCAAATACACACTCAAACATGTTTAAGTGGGCAGTATATAGACAAATATCTCGCTTCTGAACTATAAGACAAGAACCAGAAATTTGTTAACAAATTTATTTTCTTATGTAGATGTAAAAGGTGTAACACAAAAAAAAACCCAACGAGGCAAAGTGTTTGGCTCGAAAAAAGAATCAAGTTGGCGACAACTGTTTTAATGGCATCATCCCACACACCTTCTCTATCCATATGGGCAGTTTCGCCAAACTGATCATGTTAGTTGGGAGTACTGCATCATTGAGTGAACACGTGTAAATGCATTCTGTCGGAAAAATCTTGAGAAACGTAAGAAATCAGCCACGGAAATACTTGAAATATTAAACGAGGCTTATGCAGATAGAACTGTGTCTAGTGCACATGTGTTTGAATGATATAAGAGGTTTTCAGAAGTTAGAGTTAGGGAGGAAGATGATGAATCTGCTGGGAACTCAATTCCAACCATTACAGACCAAAACATAGCCAAAATTCGTGATATGATTGGGTACCCACACACATCATTGTTTAGACTGTTAATCAACAGTACTACAGTGAAGTACTGAAAATATTTTGTGAACAAATTAGGAAAAAAAAAGTCAGGTTCAAGGAGTAATGGATAGCGATCGCACCAAGGCAATGATTTATAGGACCAGTCTTGTTCTTTATAGTTCTTTTGTAGAGCAGATATACACTAAGAACGAGTTCTGTGGGAATAGTCTCCTAATAAAGGTTTCAGGAGCATTATACATATAATATTTTTTTTTTGAAATACAAATATCTAAGGTTTAGAAAATTGCAAGCATTTTTCTTTTGTGGAGTAGTGATCCGCTAAGAACATTTTTGGAAGAAATTGAGTCCCAAGAGAGGCAACATCCTTTCTTTCATCTTCCTAAGGAAAATGCAGAGACGATTTAGACAAAAACTTCCACTTTTGAGCTATTCGACTTAAAATGCTGAAATGTTGCCGGCACATATTTATTTATTTTTTTTTCATTAGAGATCTGCTAAGAATGAGTGTCGCAGAAATCGAATCTCAAGCGGGAATATGATGGTGTTACAGGTAAATATATTTCTGTTTGCAAATGTATGTGTCTTTTATTTTAAAATCAAGAGGCATGGACTACAGAAATGTTTTTGAATATAATTGAACACGCTTTATACGAGGGCTTAGTTGTCAGTTACTTTAAAAACAATGCATAGTCATACGTACTAAGATTCAAAAGCTCCTAGACTGAGTTTCTAACTTAAAAAAATATTACCAATCAAACTGATGAAACACATCTTCCTTTTCAAAATAAGACCCTTAAAAAATACACTTTTGCCATGGCCTGTAAAGGTTATCGAAACATTTCTGAAATCCATTTGTAGTCATGTTCTTTAATTCAGGCTGCGATGCACTTTTAACTTCATCTGCAGATTGGTCTTCGTTTAACATGCGCATAATTATACTTTGACAAACTCTGTGCATATTAAGATCTTTAGTCACTATCCATTGACATGTGGCCGAGGATATCGCAACTGATTCGGCTATTGTTTGATGTCTGTTCTTAAGTACCACCGAAGAAACATTTTTCGAAAGTTTCAGCTGTGTAGGATGTCTGCGGACGTCCAGAGCATTTGTCGTCTTTCGAAATTCCCCTTGGCTTTTTTGAAGCGTCAATGCTTCTGAAAGGCTTGCGTTCGCGATAAGGTATCAAACCATTACATATGATTCAAAATTTTGTAAGTCTCCATAGCACTATTTCAATGCGAACACAAAATTTAATATACATTATCCACTCAACAAATGCAATTTCTTTCAATCGCCTCCGACTAAATACATCCATCAACAAAATACATGGCAACCGCCATTGCAACCCACCAACCACGTGTTTTGGAACAAACTTTTTTTTTAGAAAAGGGGAAGAATGCAATAACACAGAAATGTTATTGTAATCACTCTACTGTTAAACTTTAAAACTTTATAGGCTCAGTCCGGGAACTTTTGAATCATTCTAGTACAACATCATGAAATACACAGTGAAGAGGGAAGGGGATAGTTAGTTGATTATTTGTATCATGTGATAATTAAACCTTGAAAACAATTCATGATAGTTACTCGTTTGTTATTATTCAAATATAATTCCACAAGAAGAGGAAGCTATCTTAGGCTTCAAATCCTGCATGGATTTTAAATATTCCTTTGTCCAATGAATGATTTTGATAATCGATTATGATCGTATATTTGATGCGTGTCATTGATCTGAGTCTACAGCTACAAATTATTCTCTAGAGATTTATTGAGAAGAAATAGATATAGGTCATATAAAATTGAATGCGAAAGACGATTTATTTCGTAGTTTTATCTACTACGAAAGGATTTCTGCGAAGGACTTCATTCATAAAAAAGTATTCGGCAATAAAGTATCATCCTCTTCAGCATTTAAGAGACAGTAAATCACCTTGAAGTAAAATGTATCTTCAAGTATTTTATTTGAATTTTCTTCTTTCAAATACTTTATTAAAGTATAATTTCGTTTCTGAAGAAATAAAAAAATGATGTAATAAGTTTAAAAGGGATTGGAAAAATTTCGCAGATAAGTGTAAGCTATTGTCCCATACATTATTTAAAATTTCATTGCTCATAAATTCATATTAATACAAATACACATTACTGGATATTTGTATCTTGTTTAACACCTGAAAATATTTTATCATTCTAACAGATAGATTTATTTTGGGATTTTTAAAGCATAAAATATATCATTTTTCATGAAATAAAGAATTAATATCATACCAAATGTTTTCAACGAGGAAAAGTTAAAAAGTTATCTAAATTCTTTATTCAAACAAAATTATATATATTTCATTCAAATTAATAAATAAATATAATACGAGGCATGTTAAAACATTTTTATATATTTTTTGCTTTGAAACATTATATTTTTGATGTTATTTAAACTGCAAATGTGTACCGGAGAGCATAGTAGCAAACTGGCTTAAAAATGTTTTCAACCTCATAATATATTTTTTAAGACTTTTTAAGTAACAAAAAAAGTTGTTTTTTACGCTGCGCGAAATTATATGAAAATTTCATGTATAAAATTCCCAAGAAATGCAAATATCCCATAAAATTAATTTCAAAAATTATTGTGCATATATAAATTATAATAGTAAATAAACAAATACCGCTTTTGCATATAGATTGTTCACTTGTAAAACTTGTTCATAATTCATCTACAGATTGAGAACACAAATTATTTATTTCCTGGTCACATGTTATTTATTTACCTTAAAAAATAAAAAATAAAAATTGTGTATGCTTATGACCACACAATAGAAGTGAAAACTTCTCATTTTTCAATTTAAATATACATATATCCAAATAATTGCATTTATGTTATATAACGGATTACTTTGGTGAAAAAAAATATATTAATATTGTCATATAAATAATTCATTCTTATGTATGTACTCATAATATAATATTAATTGCGAAATATACATGCATCATATTTCTGAATTGAATATACTATAAGGATGAAACAAATTATTTGTAAAGCTTTAACACCTTAACGGTATAATATAACTTTGAAGAATACTATCCTTAAAGTGCCTATTTTTTTTTATTCAATAAAATTTTATAAACTAAGAGTATGTTCACTATATGTATTTATTTTTAAATTCTGGGTAAAATTTTAGCTTGAAATACATTAAATTAAGTTTTTAAGAAAAACCAACATTTAGGGTTATTATGACTCAGAACTGGTTTTCCAGCATAGAGAAATAATAATAATAATAATAAAAAAAAACATTGGTTTTAAACATTAAAGGAGAATTTTATTACTCTTATGCATCATGTAAAAATATATTAGATATTTTTTCTAGTGAGATAAATTTCAAATCATGAAATAAAAGTCCATCATCACAGGTAACAGTTGCTCTTAGATTCACTATTTGAACTTTCAAAACAATCAATTATTTCAGAAACACCGGCAGATCCATTTATACTTTAAGAAAACACCGATTCACCTATGTCACCGACCTGAGTGCAATTGATTTCAACTGTAGTCTAGTAAACCTGATTTAGCGTAACACAGCCAAGAGTGCCGCTTAATTACATTTATTCTTCAGCAAAAACGCGCCTAAAGAAATTATCACTTCAATAAATAAAAATGATAAACATATGTATACAAATAATTAAAGTGATTTTATTGGTGCTTTCCAGTTATGGAATCATAGAATGTGATTATGGAGGATGTCATTTCATTCTCAAAAAGCACTCGCAACAATTTAGCAGTTTCATCAGGGATTAGACCTTTCCTAAGAACCATCGTTTCAGGGTGTATGCTCGAAAATCGAATGATTTGTTTTTTTTTCTTTTTAATGAGCTTATAAGCAAATACTATGTAACGAAACACTTAAACACAAAAATTTTAGTATATTTGATTCATTTCCATTATGAACTCAATAACACTGAATTCAAGGTAGAAAAAAGGGCGATAACCTTTGGGAAGTTATTTTTACTAATAGTATCTATTGAGGGGACATTATTTTGTTGAACGAGAACGGTTTATAAAAAATTGCTTTGGTGTTGAAATGACACCAGTGGACCTTATAGGTATATTTAGCTGGAAAATAACTCCTAATTAACCTAGAACTACAAAACCTTTTCTGTGTAATCACCAGGGAGAATGGTTACAAGTCTCGAAAAATTTTCAAATTCCCTGCAAATGAAGAAATTAGAACCAAGTAAATAAGCTCCGGTGTCAAATTGAAATCTACGGACGTTCCAGTGTTAAGTTATTATATTATTAGTTTCCATAAGGAAATAAGGGTTTAGTAACTAAAACATAAAGTTTATCTTCAAAATATATAAAATGCCAAAGCTAACAATATTAACTATGGCAATATTAAAATTCTATTCTATTGGAAATATTTATCTGTTCTTTATGGTAGGTAAAACTTTTTCTGAGCAAAATATGTTGATGTCTTTTATTTATTTATTTATTTGGAAATTGCTTTTCGATCTGTTTTTGGCAATCGAATTCAATAAATCTTGGGCTTCGATTTTACACTTTTTTCTTTATCTCATCACCTTATTTTAGAATTTTCAGAGGATTTCAGCTCGCAGTCTTCCTTTGACAGCTGAGTTTCTATTTGAAGCTAACTGGAAGAGTACATCTATGTTTCATTTCTTTACTGAACTTTTTTGATTTGACGTAAGAAAAACTTTGTACTAAATATACAAAACTAGTAAACATGTCATGTTTCTTTTTCTCTGCAGTATTTTGATTCGTTTATTGAATTCATATTTGTAATTGGGTTATTATCATATAGTGTGTAAGCTTTTTTAAGTAAACAGTACGTGCAATATAATTTCATGCTGGTGTGGATAGTTTTTTGGGAATAAGTTCTTCAAGAGATATTTTTACACGACATAAGCAAAATTGATAAATCTATGTTTTAATTATTCCTTGGGAGCGAAGGAAGTGCAATCGAAAATGCATATCCATTATTTTGTAAAATGCATATAAAATCATTATAAATGTATTTCTACAGATGTTATATAACAGTGCCTCACAAGCTTCCAGTACTTACAACCCAATTTTTAGTCATAATTTGTATCGTCCCCCCCCCCTCCATACAATAACAATGAATAGAATGTATTACTATAGTACTTTAAAGCTAAGGCTACAATACGACCTTAATTATACACAGCGCAAATTATCCAGGAAAGTATTAAATTTTGTAAATGTTACATATAAGAAAAATATATTTTCTTTTAAATTAAATATTTTTTTTTAAAAAATTTAATTCGACTTTGTGATAAGTTTCCGCTTCTCCCCCCACGTAGAGTTATCACGCCTCTAGGGGGGTGCGAGCTTATCGAACAGTTCAAAATAAAATATTTAAGTAATTTAATTAATTTACGGAAAGGAATCAAAAAATATATTCTGAGATAATAAAAAATACGCATTCACAAAAATATAATATACTTATAAATGTATCAGTACTGCACAGTGTATTTAATAATTAATGTTACAATACTAAGAACACGTTCCATAAACACCACTGACACCATGGGCTTATACAAAAGTTTATGCAAAATTTAGAACTTATCTTTATAATTTATAGGGTTTATATAATTAAAGTCGCATCGCAGCTTAAGCGTCTAAGTACGTTATTATTGAATACAATTCATTGTTATTGTATGGAGGGAGGAACCATAAAAATTATGATTGAAATTTGGGTCAGAAACATTGAAAGTTTGAGAAGCACTCTCTTAACCCTTTCACTGCCAACTACGAGATACTTCGTAGTGTGTGCTGCAATTTTAGATTGCTAACAAATGGCCATTTGAGTTAGGAATTATTAGGAATGATGAACAAAATCACATAATAAAAAAAAACATATTGAATATCAATTCTTATTACTAAAATTATAACTTACACTATTAGATTACCACATAATAATAATAATTTTATATATATACATACATATATGTATGTGTGTATGTGTATATGTATATATATATGAATGTATGTATATATGTATGTATTACTAAATTTAAATAATATATATATATATATATATATATATTTGCTATGTTTGAGAAACTTGAAAACCAGGAGAAACGTGCTGAGTTTTTGGGACATTCTGGAAAAAAATACCTAGTATTCTAATGTTTCTTTTTCCATTATTTCCCCCTTTCTACGCTTATGACATGGCTTTGTAGGGATCCTTTTTTTTCTCAAAAAGAAGATGTTTTAAGTAACGCAAATCAGTTGTATTTGTGTTATAGCTGCTGTTATCTCTTGTATTGCTATTGACGCCATCTAGTAAATGCATAAAAACTGATTCTCTAAACTGAAGCATCCTCTTCTTTTTATTCCAGTGATTTTATTAGTTTTATAAAATGTATGCATTTTGCAGGACAATTTCGAAGTCGTGTAGTGCAAATGTCTTGTAACATCAGAGAGTTTTCTGAGGAATTAGTTGTAGGACCATACGGTGATTCAATTTTATTACTTTACAATACTTTATAACTAGCATCTTCTTATTGTGTTTCCCATTGAGAATTGTTGACTGTCACCAGATGAAATTAGGTAATGAGCTTGTAAAGATAGTTCATCGTATTTATTTATTTAGCGATTGTTTATTAGAAGTTATTACGAAACTTTGTTGTATATATAAATATTATTGAAATAAAATGACTATTTTTTTCTGATACATTACGAATTCCATCAATGCTTATTTCTGTGCCTAAGTGCTCTTAAAACCAAAATATATAAATTTCTCAAAAAAAAAAAAAAGCCTAATTGTATGTCTAGACTATATTTAATAAATCGTTCTTTTTTAAACGAATGACCTAGAACTTTTAAATGAAGTTATAATTAAATAAATAACAATTTCTATTAAGTATTTGAGAAATTTTAAGTAGCATTCATATTCATAAAGTTGTCCCTCTACTGCAATATGAACGATATTTATCCTAAAAGTGTTTGTCAGAAAAACAACTCACATTTTTATAAATGTTTTATACATGTGTTCCAAATATAATTTCTATTTTTTACTCTAAGTAAGACTCAATAACACGTAAATTACTTGTAGAATTAACTGTCAATTCCTTATTAATAAACACACACACACTATGCGCACAACTTAATGCAACGTTTCTCAGACTATAAAGTGCGCCCGTCTGGAGTTAGGATAACATTACGTGGGGGTGCGGGCATATCGAAGAGTTGAAAACAAAAGAATATTTCTAAAAACTATTAATTTACTATAAAGAAACAAAACAAAATACATTCTGACATAATAATAAATAAAATACACATTTGCACTGGTATAATACATTTATAAATCATCAGTATTGCATAATGTATTTGGTAAATAATTTAACAATGTTAAATTAAGAACAAGTTTAAAAATTACCAGGGACTCCATTGGTTTTTTTCCTACATAAAATTATATACATAATTTAGTATTTATCTTGATAATTTGTATGGTTTATAATTAAAGTCGTACTGCAGCTTTAGCGTCAAAGCGTATTATTTTTGAATTCAATGCATTTTTATTATATAGAGGGCAACGCGATGAAATATATGATTGAAAATTTGGTCACAAATATTGAAAGTTTGAGAAAAGCACTGGCTTAATGTGAGTTTCTCCGATTTATATTTTATACAGCAGTCACGTCATTCTAGGATGTCAATTTTAGATGGCTTTCTCTTGAATTGGAATACCAGCAATATGTGCAAGGTATCACTTGAAAACCTGCCTTAATTCATCAAAATTAGTGTATTAATGTTTAAATATTGCTTAGAATAATAAAAAAAATCGGTTATACTTATCGGTCTTTAACAATTCATTTGTTAAATTTACGGGTCAACTTAGAATATCATTTGTATGATCTGCAATTACTTTAAAAATTTAGTTCGGTGTGCAATTAATTCTCGTTTAATACTAATGTTTACTCAATGAATACTACTGAATACTACTGTTTATGAAATTTCTATGTAATAAATAAATGTACTGAAAAATGTCAAAAACAGTGAAAACGTGGAACACATCTCAGTATGCGCGTAGAAAAAAAATATTTCGGATTTTTAAGAATATTTCTTACCTAAGAAAAGTTCATCAATGCCATGGGTTCAATGCACGCATGTATTTATTATGTAATTTTTCCATTCGCGGATACAAAATGATTCAAAAGAAGAAAAAAATCTCGGTTTAGACCTCCTACCACCAGTCTAACTTCTGAACCCTCCCCCCAAAGTACAAATTATACAACTGTTCAGAAATATATTGCTCAATTTGTAAAAACTGTAATTTACATTTATTATGTAGTAATATTTTATATTCATCTCCGCATTTTAATTTGTTGTTTAATTTATTGCCGGATCAAAAACAATGTTCCTAATCATCTTTGCCTCTCATTTGCAATGAATTGTTATTCCGTCTATTCTTCTGCACCTTGATAGAGTCACATACAATTGACAATGAACAAATATTCTTCTTTATAGAATTTCACTCTGCAGTATATTCTTACAGCATTATGAGAATATTTTTATGTACATAATTCAGCAACATATTTGCATGAAGAGACTTAAAACTTACAAATTAAGAATTGTGTACACTCGTTTTGTGACATTTGTTTTTGACATTTAACATTATGTTTCGCGAAGCTTGTAGGAGCACTGCTTTGTCACAAAACCTTTCGAGTCGCATATCTGCCAGGAACATAACAATTGTATGGTATCCATTCTGTGCCATCCCTAGTGACATATATATCTAGATTTACTAGAATATTATCAATTACATTTGCACCTTCTTCAGATTCTTTGCCGTCTCACTCAATCTTATGTCTTCATCGGAATCTAAATAAGAGCAAGACTGCTAAAAAAAACAAAATTTATTGCGAGAGATTCATTCTCAGAAATCTCCCGCAATAAATTAGCAATTTCATTAGGGCGAAATCTTTCCTACGATTCATCGTTTCAGAGTGCCTACTCTGCAGTAGATTCGAAGATCGAATGAAGTGTTTTATTTGTTTATTTATTTATTTTTAGGATCATATAAGCAAATGTTATGTAACGAAACACTTAAACATAACTGCATTAAGTGTCAAATAAATATCCGATATTACTTCCGAAAGTTTATTTTGCTAAAGGTATATACTTAGTTTGCTGAATGACAGCTATTTATAAAGATAAATTGCCTTCGTGTAGGAATGTCCTCAAAGGATGTTCTAGGTATATTTAGTTGCAAAACCTCTCCTAATTAAACTTGAACCACAAAACTTTGTCTGTGTAATCACCATAGAAAATGATTCAAAGTCATGCAAAATTTTCAACTTTGCTACAAAAATTTGGAAAGGGGAATAAACTAAACAGGCTCCTGTTTTCCATCGACAGCCACGTGGCCGCGGTAGCCGAGTGGCATAGGTATCGGATCGTGGCTTGCCTTGTCACGAGTTCGAGCCCAGTACCACTAAAGACCCTCCTTGTAGAGCAGCGATGACCGTTAAATCTGTCGAGAGCTGAAACGTCCTCCCGTTGGTGTGGTGTGGTAGTTGGCTCAGGTGTCGTCCTCGTCACTTGATCATGGTTCAAAATTACGTGGTCCGTCGCCAAAAGCCCTCGTGTAGCTGAACAGTGCGACGTTAATATTCAATCAGTCAACCCATCGACACCCGCAGACGTTCTAGTGTCTAACTCAGGATTTTCGCCTCTACTCCTATTTGCATTTAAACTGTTACGTCCTTACAATTTGCAGAATGAACTTTTCGTGGAAAAATCTGGCCATCGTGGCCAAAATCTAAATATCACAGAAACACTCAAGATCGTTTAGCTTTGCACTTATCCAAAGTTTACGCGATAACTCTGAAAACTAATCTGATTTGTGAGAATAAAATGCCGCGATTATCATGAGTATTTAACAAGATCAGGATTTGAGCCCATTGATTAGATTTCGACATAATTTGATATAAGGTACGCAACCGCATCTCACCCGGTTACCAATTCTCTTTATTAAAAAATAATTACTATTTGTGTTTTTGAAAAAAAACATACTAATTAAAATATTTTTTTTTTAAATTTAATTTCCGATTATGCGGTTACCTTAAAATCCAGAGTATAACGCATACTTTTAAAGCCAAAAATTAGATCGAAATTTACGGTTGCGCGTTAAACGCCGGGTATGAGAACAGTAACTGTAAGAAATGTAAAAAAAGAGAAAAGCATAAAAAAATATTACTACACAATATCGAGATACTATTTATTTAAAAGAAATGACATACCTTATGAACTTAAAGTATACTATTTTTACAAAATTCTTGGATAATACCTCGAATAAATGACTTGAATGCATGAGAGAATCGCATACGTACATTCCAGGTTTCTTCGTTAAAAAGGGGTTAAGCGTTATACGGTGTATATACCGAACGATTAATAAAATGTTGCTTGAAAGTGTGTAAGGTGTGAGTTATATTCCATATTTTATGGTATAAGCCATTATGTAAAAATAAAAAAAATGCCTTTAGATTCGATTAAATCTCTGTATCTATATTTCTAGCAGTAAAATATGACTTAAAAGGAATTGAAAGAGCTATAAAAATCGTGAAAAATTCATCTTACTTTGACACAAAGCTTTCACTGTCTTTTTAGAAAATATTTTAAGAAATAGACTATATTTGTTTAATTGATTTAAATTTTAAGGGCAAAATAGTTTTCTTTTTAGACGTATTTCAGTTTTAAATTTATTTGTTTTAAATCCAAGAAAATAAGAATAACCATCACTTATTATTATTTTTTTTAATATTTATATATCTTTATTATAAATACATTTCAATTGATTTTTTTCATTTGAAGAAACCATAGTCTATCTATTTTGTATGATTCAAACCTGTTTTCCCCAAACATATATCATGTTAAAGAGCAGTAGTACCAATTCCCAAATAAGTAGCTCTGTAACTAGTAATCGATTATTAACTTCAGTGAATGATACAGGAAACATTTAAAACCCTTCCAGCGCTTAGAGATATCAATATCTCTCTCAAAACATACATTTGTCATCCAATACATGTGGAGTCTGGCTTCATTAGCACTGCAAGCGTTCCTTGTTAGATATAACTTTCATGAAGTTTAAAAATTTAATAAATTCACTTATATAATGATTGTTTCCAAATTACGTCCTTAATAAATCGTATTTGATAAGGATGCTAATAAACAATCATCTTACGTTTTCTAACTTCAGTTTTGTCATAATGAACTTTTTTTTTTTCACACAACTGCCATATCGACAATTGAGACTTCTCACAACTGAAATGTACTTAAACTTTCTAGATCTTTGGCGAAAATCCCGCGATAAAAATGCCAATATGGTAACCAGGCATCTCAATTGTAAACTATGTGGTTTACCATTTTTTTATATGTGAGTTGTAAAAAAAAATATCGTTTGGTAGAAGAAATCGTATGGATGTTTTAGATAAAATATGAAAGTGATTCACGAGAGAATTTAGATGAATTTATTTCTATGTAATTTTTTTTCAGATTTTTTTTTTAATCATTCTGTCAATTCCCCGGATTTTAGCTGATTTTTTTTCTCCGTCTTTCAAATTCCTCTGAAAAAAAAAATTGTAAAGCTATATTTTTTAAGTTTGAAAAATTATGAGCTTATTCTATAATTTTTTGTTTTTTGTTTTTGTTATGCTTATACGAATAACGGGTTTTTTTTTCACTATTTATGTATGAACAATGACTATAAAAATATTTTACTTTATAATTTTGAGATTTCACAAATGATTTTCTGAGTTGTTTGTGTGGTGTGTCATTTTTTTTAATTCAATTAGATTAGCAATCATTTTTTGAAATTTTCACAGTATATTTCAAAATTGAATTTCATTGAAATATATATTTGAATATATTTTTCTCCTTAAAAAACTTTTCAAATGTTATATTGAAACCTGTATATTCTATCTTAATATGTTCTCTCTCTTAGAAACATAACTTATTACAGAAAAATAATTTTTCTTTTTAATTTTTTATATGTGATAAATACACAACGGGCTTTTCATAACTAAATTAAATTCTCTAAAATAGTTTTCAATGTTGACTATACACGTATTTTAACTTTTATGCAAGCAGAAGTCACGTGAAAGTTTAAAAAAAAATCTTAGCCACTTTAACGAGAGCGTTAGAAGAAAAAGCAAAAATTTTCTTTTGCATAAACACAAAATATTTATTATTTTTCTGTTGCCACTCCCTATAATTTCAATTTTTCCTGTTTTATATTATTTAATATTTTGATTTGTATTTGTTAATTCACTTTGAATTTGGCAAACAGAATTTTAGTTAAGATAGTTTTTGGAATATTTTTAATGTAGTTGTGTTTTATTTTAAGAAAATAAATACATAATGTCTTCTCTTTTCAGAGATTTTCTTAATTTAAATAGCTTCATGTATCCTGCGTGTTAAAGTAGAAGAAAAAGAATATTTTAAGCGAAGAATAGCAGTTTCTCGAGTCATAATAATTATTCCCTTTCGGAAATCCAAATTACTTTTATTCGAGATATATTGATATTACTTAATATTTACGGAACAAAATCCAAATTATTAATAAAGTTACAGGTAATTAACATTTTTCTAGTGGCTTAATTTATCTTTCAGTTTTATTTTACTAACAATTATTCTATCATCGAATGTAAATTTGAATTTCCCGTTACAAAAACAAAAACATATTTTGAAATCATTAACACGTGGTAAAAAAAATCACTCTTTTTCCTTCTCTAGATCTAAAGTATTGCATTTATTTATAAGTATTGCAGTGAATTTGAATGAAAAATAATGTAAGGCTTATATTAAATTGATTATTTTAAAAACTTTGAAATAAAAGCAAAAAGCCTCAAACCCATAAGCGAATAACAAAAATAACGAAGTAACTTTTTACTTTTGAATGTATACTAAAGAAATTGGTTAAAGAGATATATTGTTTTTTTTTGTTTTTTTTAAATAATGTTACATAATAGAAATTTAGTATTCTGTTTATATGTTATTCTATCAAATTGCGTGTTCAACCAAACCTGAATTTTCGTAATCATTTTCTTTCAGATTTCGTCTTGGAGGTCCCGAGAAGTATTACTACACGTTTCTTGACTGTCACTTACAGATATCACCAGAGCAGATCCCATTTCAGGCTTCAAGAATTTGATGTTCAGAAAAATTCTTAACTAATACACAACACTAGTAAGTTTTTTTCTAGTATGTTGCATTCCATAAATGCATATTTGATTTCCTTAATAAAGCATGTGCGTGTAATTTCAAATAAATGTCATCCACTATGTACATACTTTCTTATAAGTATTTAACGGGGTTTAAAATAAATTTCAAAAGTTTCGTATAAATATCCTTGATTTTTATTACGCAAATTAACAAAGTGGCCTTTTATAAACTGGTCCACCGCATGCGGATAACACATGAACTGTGTAAAGCAGTAGTATTTTATAAGTAGATAAAAAACAAAAACTGTTTATACAGGTCTTTATATGATATGTTGGGAAAAAAAGGACCACTATGAAATAAATCATAGGTTGGCTTGAGGAATGGCGTATAGCAAGTGTACCTTGTTCCATTGGATCTGTGTGATTACACAGCATATGCTGTTTAGGAACACGGTAAATATTGCTCTTTATGTTGCGCTACAAATAAAGATAACAACCGAATAGGTCAAGTGACTGTGTAGACCACTCGAGACAATTCTGTTAAGTAGGAAATCTGAGTGTTTCTCCTTAAAAAAAACACTCTAATCAGCTTCTCAGCACTCCCTCCGTTATCGCATATACCTCCCACCTCTTTCTATTTGTTTCATAATTTCGTTAAAAGTAAGTCTACCCCACTTCTCACTGCGTAGCATTCGCAATGTTATTGCTTGTTGCACTTTTGAATACACCCAAGTTTTTCCGTTTATTCTCACTCATGTTCAAATAAATTTATCTTTTTGATATTATTGATTATTGCACTTTTCCTTACGTAAATTGTTCTTACAATTTTTTTATCACTACTCGTATATATATATAATCTTAATGTTATTTCGATCATTAGTTTAAGGTATCCGACTACGTTCGGACCCGTGGTTTTAAAAAAGCGCATAAATGGATAATTTTCTTGATATTTAGTGTCACTTAGATTAATATACATGTATAAAATAGTTTTAAGGACATTTTGACAAAAATTTATTTAAATACAATATTTCGGCAAAAAATTAACTTAGAATAACATTTTTTCTAAATGTTCTCCTTTTGTTAAAAGTGCATCTATTATAATAATATTTTGCCTGTATATAGCTCAGACCACTGTACAGAGGCTCAACTATGACTTCTGAAAAATTCACATTATTTTCAGAGTTACAACCCATTGAAATAATTATCGGCATTTTTTTCTTAAAATTGCTCCCCTCTGTTGTCATAAAACATGGATAAACTCACTTCTAAGTTATACATTTCAAAAATTCTAGTTGAGCCTCTGTATAAAGGTCTGAGCTATATACAGACAAATTATTATTATAATAGAAGCACTTTTCACAAAAGGAAAATATTTTGAAAATGAGTCATTTTATGTTCCTTTTTCGTCAAAATATTGCACTAAAATCATTTTTTATTGTAATACTATTCTTAAAACAATTTTATATACATTTTCTAATCTAAGTGAGACTAAATATGATAAATATTATCCATTTATACGCTTTTGCAAAATCACGGTTCCGAACTTAGTCGGATACCTTAAAGTGAAACAAATGTAATAAATAAGATTATCTCAAATAAAAATAAAATATCTTAATTTATTTTGTATTATTTAAAGAAGAATTAATACATTTTAGTGAAACAGATAAGTATATACTAGTATGATGGTCAAAAACAATTTTTACTTATTTCAGAAATAATTTCATAACTTTTCAATAACATAAAGAGTAATTTACAAGTTTTCCAGACTTTGCGAAGTTTAAGAAGCACGCAGACTGCAAAACTATTTATATTAAAGCACTGAAATCTTAGATGACGATTAAAAGTTACACGATTAGCAGTCCAGTGCCACCTATTTTCACATAGATAAACGTATTGGGTGTATGGGGGGGGCCCCGAAAAGTCAAAAAAAAAAAAAAAAAGCCTCTGAAATAAGGAAACTCTTCTCAAACACTGTCAAGGTCATATTATTGCATTTTAAAGACTTCGGAACAGTTTTTCTGATAGCAGCCCAAAGAAAATAGCCGTATTTCGGTAGGACCAATATATCCGTCCGAGCACATAACGCAATGGTTGAACAAGACGAATGTATACGCTGGCAGAAACAAAGGCTTTAACGAAAAAATAATTTTTCATGATAACTTATTTCCATGTCATGCTTAAAACTATCACGTAATTTGTACTAAGTGCAAATATCGCTTTTGGCATATATTGTTTGTATTATTTCGCTAAATTTTGAAAATTAAAGCTATCCAGAAACTTACAAGTATAATTGCATATAAAGTAATAAGTATACATTCAAAATGCAGTACATTTTCGATAATAAATCAAATATTGTAAAATTACTTCTTTGTTCAAATCATGGCATCGACAATTTTACGAATCTAATGAAACGAAAAAGAAAATTATTTATTCGCCATGGATTCTACAGAACATACAATTAGAAATTATTAAATCATAAAATTTTATTTGCATAGCCCAATTCGAACGGCACACATAATGTTCCTTCAAAAGAGTAATCATCTATTAATCTGAATTAAAATATGTCATTCCAGCCACAAGAGATACATTTATTTTAGAAAAAAAAATGAAATTTTGTTTCATGTTTTTTAAAAATCGTTACTAGAGAGTTTTTCCCCCCTTGCATTTATATTTAACTCAAGCTAAATGTAATCATATTTGAAAAGCCATGTTAGAGAAATACTTGATATAAATATTACAATAAGAAAATATTCTATTAATTCCGTATGTATAATAAAAAGTAAACTGGTATCGTTTGACATAAAATAAGCTTTTAAAAATATTGAACTAAAAAATAGTAAAATGATCAAAATGATGTTTTTGGATTTCAAATGCTAAAAAAAACTTAAAAAGTTACATTGAAACATAACTCGATCTATTCATCATAGAATGCAAAGAGTATTGCCTTTTAAAATATTTTTACTTAAAGTAATCTTGCTCAATAAAAGTATTTTGTACGGAATATAATATATCGTAAATAAATAATATTTTAAAACATTATTCCATGGCAATGCGGAAAATGTATGAATGTTTGAAAAGTTTAGACACTTTACAATTCTTGGATTAAAGTAAGAAATGTTTCTTTAAACACGCTTAATATTGTTTATTCTATCATCTATTAACATTTAAATACGTTTTCCTTCATTTTGCGCGTTCTATCTTAAATTTATCTTATCTAATGTCTCGGTTCTGACTTTATATTCTCTTTTTTTGACACAGTTTTAATTTCTTAAAATTAACACATTTATGCATATGTTGATGTAGTTTGCATTACTTTTTGCTTCCTGGTTAAAAAGTTTTTGATATTTACATATTTAACACAACACATTACTATTTTTAATTACTACTTCTTTATTAATATTTAAAATATTTCTGTCACAATAGGGAATGTAAGAAAAAAAAAATTCAAGCATTCACTTCATCTAACTTAACTGGGATAAAGTTAAATAAGATTATAAAATATTAATATATACTTTATAAAACAAAATAGATGAAAATATAACTAATGCAAAGTCAATTTATACATAAAAGTTTTATGAATACAATAATTCAGTAAAATATTACGGGCATAAAATTTAGATATACGTATACATTTTCTGTCTAATTATAATTTTGTTTAATATTTTTTTTCTATAAAAGTCTGTAAATTTTTTCGAATTTATTGTATAATCGACTGCTGGGTGGCATAGTTGGTTAGGTGCTGGCTTGGTACACTCAAATTTGCGTATTCGACACTTTCCCTATTTGGTCTATTTTCCTGATGCAAAAAAAAATCGAACACTCCCATGTCGTATGATTATGTAGCATGTTAAAAAACCCTAAAGTGCCTGTTTGTCTTGGATGTTCTAGGAAAAATTAAGCTCCTACTACAATTTCGCATTGTCAGAATTCAGGAGTCTCCCTCTGGGGGAGGGGAAGGGACCACAAATTACGTCATGGCAATTAGTATCCACCTATATTGCGCCACACTAAAAATCTATTTCAGCTTCCGGGGAATGTACTAGGTCTTCAATGGTAATTACCAATCCGCAAACACATTTGAAAGAAAAACAGAAATGCATGATTATATATTAGTTGACTCTATTAACTTGCTAATAAAAGCTCCTTTTTAAAGAAATTTATAGAACATCTTTAATAATAAGCAAAATCGTTCTCAATTCAGAGAAAATTCTTTTCTTTAAACTATCATTTTCAAAAACCCTTTCGAAGTTTCTCCAACTTTTAAATAATTCGTCTTAAGCATTCCGTTTTATGTGTGTGACCTAGATCTATTCCCCTAAATAAATCTACAGCTGAATAGTTGTCGACAGAAATGCGATGGCACATATCGATGAAACGTTAGCAATCGATTATATATGTCAGTGATTGGTTGAGGAAGTATTTAAGATCCTCTCAGGATTTAGGGATAGCGATGACTTTGCATTAGGTGATGAATTCACGTAATGACAAACAGCTATTGTCGCCAGTAGTTATGCAGTGATCAGCTGCTACTCGACAGAACTAATCGAGATTTAGATGAAGATATTCATTTGGACTAAGTGATTATTTGTAATGTATGTTCTCTCTCGCGCGCGAGATTTTGTCTCAGAGTCGCTGGCATTAAATTGAAATATATTTATGTGTATTCCGGGTAATATTATTTTTAATGATTCTAGAAATTAAAAAAAAGAAAAAAAAATCGAGTTATTTTTTACGTATGATATTTATTTGGAAATTAAATATTTTGCTTATACATTATTTGAGAACTTTGTCATTGATGTATGATAAATCTGTACGAAATTTTAATTCCTTATGTTGTCATAGTGTGGAAGCTTGAAGAGTGTGATGTAATACTGGGTGTTGTCCTTGTTCCTTGACCGTTCTTTAAAATTACGACATACGTTATTTCTTTTTCAACTACAGTTTCTTTCCTTAGGTTTATTAAAAAATAAAGAGGAAGGAGTTCTAAAATGAATCATCCTCCTTCCGATGCTATTTTTTTAACTGAAGGCTAAATTAAGAGGAAAAGGTATCAGCATGAAGTGGTGACGTCAGTTGAAAATATTAATTGAAAAACATACTTTTTTACCGTATTTTTAAACATTCAAGCTACTTAACATGTTATTATTATTACTAATGCGACTGTTCAGCAATGCTAGATTGAGGGCTTGAAGTTCATGGTGGTAGATGTATAGCTTTATCACGCCTGTGGTTCGCCGTAGCTTTGAACACCATGAAGGGGACAGTGCATTTTCTCTGGGTTCCAACCCAATTCTGGGGAAGAATACATTAGGATTGTTTGGAGTATCCCACCTCTCTTCCCTTTCCACCAAAATCATGAACAGACTAACGGCTTCATGAATAATTAGAGCAGTGGTACTCAACCTGCGGCCCGTGGGCCGCATGAGACCCGCAAGCCTTTATTGAGTGGCCCAGTCATGGCCCATTGCACTAAGAAATTCAGTTATTGGAGAAAAACGTACAAAGAATTTAACAGGAAATCTTATCAATCAAGCAATCAAATGTATTAATTTTGCTATCATTTTTTTTTAGCAATGTGAGCAAGAGGCTTGGACATAGGTGAAATAAAGCATAAATTATTCCATAACTCAACAAAAATTCATAAAAAAATATTTTTGGGCGTGTATTCGATAGAAAAATCAATTTAGTATTAAAATAAAAGCCAAAAATGAGTTTTATATACAATATTTTGATCAATTTTGTTTGTCAATAATGTTTTGATCTCATAGTCTGCTTTTTCCATTATCCGTATGCTGCGGCCCCTTGAAATATTTGTCATGTGTATGCGGAACGCGTAAAATACCTATCATGTGTATGTGGTGCGGTGGGGAAAAAGGTTGAATACCCCTGATTTAGAGTGCCCTGATGCAGCACAAGCACTAGACATTTACGAACATCCATGGTTTCCCCGGAATTCGAGCCTAGGTTCAACAGCACAGCAGTCAACTTCACTAACCATTATACTGGATGGGCTGTCCTACCAAACATAGTGTGCGAATATGTAGCCTAAAGTTCTTGACCATGAATGTGTTGTTTGATTATGTTTAAGTTGAATCGAAGATTATATAAAACACAGATTTAAACATATATTTCCTCTATCTATAGAGACTAATGCAAATATAAAGGAAATTGATTTCAAAGTGTTTTACATGTGTTATGTGAGAAATGAAAAATATTGAGGTAGTTTATATTACTACAATTCTTATCAATTGACCATAGAACAAATCTATATGTTTAACTTTTGTACTTTATTGCGGTATTCATTAAAAGATAAACGAAGACAGCACGGATATTTCGTTTCAAAAAATAAATACATTGTAAAAGTTAAATAGGCATTTAAGTACTAATTTATAAAGTAAAATGTTTGTTAGAATAAAACATTTCTCGGAAGTTAGATATTTTGCTTTAAAAAAAAATACGAATAAATTTTTTTTGAGAAAATTAGTATTCGATTTGTGTATTGCTGCCCAATTCAATAAACTTAGAACTTCCATTTTACACTCACATCTTCTTATTTTAGATTTCTGAAAATCAATGTTGGATTTCAATCTATTTTCTGCGCGTTTTTTTTTTTTTTTATTTTTAACTTTGATTCTAACGCTACAAGCTAGATTCCAGATTTTATTTTGAGTTCAAAACTTTCTTTACTTGACCTCGAGCAAACGACTTCTTATTGTAGGAAGTTGGTTGGGTTTTTTTCCCCACTTCTGAGAATTTTTTTTTATACTTTTGTTTTTGATGGTATTTATGATTACTATTTATATCCTAAATGTTTGTAGATAAAAATAAACATATAATTATAAATATTTTTATTTATCAGAGTAGCTTCATTATATAAGGAATTTATTATTATTATTATTATTATTTTATATGAGGTTGCGGATTTGTATTTTTATTATTGCAAATCTACTTCATTCCCGTTAAGCTATTTTTTAGTGTACCATATAATTATATACCAAACACCACAACTTAAATTTTGACATCCAGTTTCATTCTCAGAAGGAAGCACCTGAGCTCTAGTGAAGCTAAACTCTACTGGGATTTTAATTTTGCCTATAGCAACACTGCCAAATTGGCTCTAAGCAGATATTTTACACGCCACATAATTATAGGACATGAGCAGTGTTGGTTTTTTGCCGTGGTTGAACAAACAATCTTGGGCGTACATGGTGAGGTTCAAACTAATTACGCCACCCAACCAACAGTTTTATTGAGGTAAGATCCATAAAATAAACATTGTATAGATAAGGTATCCAACTACCTTAAATTGTGGATTTATGAAGAAAAAGCTGACAAAATTGCTTTATGATTTCGTTTTGTAGGCCTATATATTAGGTTTATAAAAATCATATTTTTTTTTTGCTTGCTTCTGTAAAATTCAAAACTGTTTTAGTAAGTACGAATGCCATTTTCAGTAGGCATTTACCGACTTAAACGCATTTTATGTACGCTAAAAATACCTTTTTCCTGCAAAAATTGAAGCTGAAACAAGAACTGAAGCAATTAAGTAAAATTTTATGAAAATTAACTAATTTAATTAATCATTGTTTAATTGGAATAATATTTATTTCATCTTTAAAAAGAATAACTTTTACTTGTGTTTACGACACAATGTATATATGTATGCGTACTTAGCAACAAATAATCAATAAATTATGAGTGTAAATAGTATATTTTCTTCGTGGTCTTTGACATATCTTCATAAAACTGCCCAAAAGCCTGGTGTCGGGCTACATCCTCCTTATGTAGCTTTAGGTGAAGGTCAAGCTCATTAATTTGATTCCTGTGAGGATCCTCAAACGCAGCGTGGATAAAGAACCATTAAATCGGTCACAAAATGATCCCAAACAGGTATTTGCATTCATTAACTTTGTGTTTATTACTTTAAGTACTATAAATAACTACGGATATGCGGAAAAGACAAGCTGAAAGGTTCGAATAACTTGGTGCTTTTCTGAAAAGACATACACATACACACAGATTCTTAGTTTTTATAAAAGGACAATTCTCCGTGACCTGGTGTCAAACAAATGGTTACGCACCTATGATTCAGGTACTAATTGTTAACATCCATTCTTCTCTATACACATTTACTTGCTGGTATACTCACTCTTCCCACGGGTGAAATGAAAAATAAAAAAATAGAGATTGCAGGATAATGGAGTGTTTAATGAGTTAATTTTAAGTGAATTGCAAATTTAACAACAACAAAAATAGCTTTTAGTATATCGCTGTTCAACAAAAAAATCATATTTTCCTAATTTTAACTCTGCAGGTCTAATAGCTAATAAAAAAATTTGTTTATATTTAGTCTCCGTAACTTCCTTGTCGGTAAACTTTTGAAAACTCCCTTCAAATCTGACCTCTGCGTGGCAAAGGTAGGGGGTTTTCTAGATTTCAAGATTGTAGGTTTAGTAGTTCATAACAGGGATTTTTTTTTTAAAAAAATATGAAACAGCCTCTTCATATCCGGAATAATGGGAATATAAGTTTTTCGAGATAAATATCTGTGAATGTTCAAGAACTTACCTTACATTTCTATGAGTAAGCTGAGAAATTTTAGAACGTGTTTAAATCCGTAATTTGGAGGGGGAGGGGGGGGGGCCTTTAAATAAACGGATCCGCTAATCTCAGAAAAAAAGATATTTCAGGCAAAAAACATTCTTTTTCTGTATTTTATTTTAGATGTGTGCAAACACTTTAAATCTTCAAACATTTTTATACTTATGGAAAAAATCTTTATAGGAGAAGGGGGAAAAATCACAAAAATCCTTCGAAATCTGTGCCAAAATCCATTTTTGCGAATAGTTCCTAAAAATCACATTCACTTTTCCGGATGCCAGTGATCATCTAACGCTGAGAGTTTTCTCCAGGGCAGGAAATGTAGGCCGCCACCGACTGGTTGCCTTTTTTGATGTTAACATCTCTCTTATAATTCAAGGTGAATTTTCCCCCCTTTAACTTGTTTTTTTATTTACAAAGAAATGTTGAATAGATATCTGTTAGTAGAATTTTCGGAAAACATGATCCAGTGACGTACGCAAGAGTGTGATGTTTGGGGATTCAAAACCCTCCCATACATCCAGAGATATTTGAAATGTTTACATAAAAATTATGTCTTGGCGCATTCATCTGTATATTTTGTAATCCAGTAGAAGTAGTGCCCTCGATAGATAGTAGTCATTAGTAGGTAGTAGTCACACACGCGAGGTGACACAGCCACAAACAGCCCTATCATATTTTTTATAATTATTTTTATCGCAGACCATAAAAATCACGCCCGCGCGTTATTACAGAGAGTACTTTAATTAAAAGTGAGTGAGTGAATATTAACGGCTTTTAAAAAAAATTTTTTTTAAAAAATTTTTTTTCCGGAAGGGGGGGGGGCCCCCCCCCCCCCTTTTTAAAAACCACCCCAAAAAAAAAAAAAAAAAGGGCCCCCCAAAAAAAGGGTTTTTTAATTTCCCAAAAATTTTTAAAAAAACCCAACCCTTTTTTTTCCCCCAAAAAATTTTTTTAAAAAAATTTTTTTTCCCAAAAATTTTTTTTTTTTATAAAAAAAATTTTTTTAAAAAAACCCCCTTTGGGGGTTTTTTTTAATTTTTTTTAAAAAAAATTTTTAAAAAATTTTTTTAAACCCCCCGGGGAAAAAAAAAAACCCAAAAAAAAATACCCAAAAAAAGGGGAAAAAAAGGGGAAAAAAAAAAGGGGGTTTTTTGGGGGTTTTTTTTTTAAAAAAAAAAAAAAAAAATTTTTTTTTTTGTTTTGGGGGTTTTTTTTCTTTTTTAAAAAAAAATTTCTTTCCCAAAATTTTTGCTTTTTTTAAAAAAAAAATTTTTTTTTCCCCCAATTTCCTTTTTAAAAATTTTTTTAAATTTTTTTTTTTTAAAAAAAAAAAATTTTTTTTTTTTTTTAAAAAAAAAAATTTTTCCCCCCTTTTTTCCAAATTTTTTTTAAAAAAAAAAATTTTTTAAAAAAAATTAAATTTTTTTAAAAAAAAATTTTAAAAAAAAAAAAAATTTTTTTTAAAAAAAAAGGAAAACCTTTTTTTTTTTTTAAATTTTTGGTTTAAAAAAAAACAAAAACCAAAAATTTTTTTTTAAAATTTTTTAAAAACCCGGGTTTTTTTTGGAAAAAACCCCGGGGGCCCCCCAAAAAAAAGTTTTAAAATAAAAAAAAAATTTATGACAAAAAATTTAGACTTCTACATATATTTACGAAATACTGTTTTTTAAAGAAATGACATACCTTGTGAACTTACAGAGTTGTACTTCTAGAATTATACTATTTTTTTTCAAAAGTCTGGGATAATACCTCAAGTAAATGACTTAAAAGCATTACATACAGACACACATTTCAGGTTTCTTCGTAAAAGAAGAGACACAAATTATATGGGGAATGTGCCTAATTTTAAAAAAAATACAGTTTGGAAGTATAGGTCTGAGGTTTACGCCAGCTTTTACGGTAAATAAATAAAATGCCCGAATAAAAGTACAAACACATACAATGTACAATTTAACACAAGGAAAGAAAAATATGTTATTCTATTGGATTTGATTATCCCTCTCGTGGAAATGTATAATCCAAAATAAAACTGTCGCCGTTAACGTCTGGCATTTTACTGTACTTCAGTTTGATTATAAAATACTCCACCCGATTTACTCGCTTATGAACATTTTTGCTGTCATTGTGACATATGTGAAATTACGGGTTTTCCCCCCTTTCAATTCGGCTTACATATGGATTTTTAATTGTATGTAACTATTCCATTTAAAATCCCAATATTGGCTTAAGCAAGGACCGAATTGCATTCGAAGAAGCGCAGTACACACATATGCTCACATTAAACTCTAAATTAAAAAATGTAGACTAATAATTTAATTTAAATATATGCATATTATTTAAAATAGAAATTAATGACAAAATTAATTTTATTTTGACAACACACAGATATTTAAATGTTACAACGTATAATTGCTTTAGTTTTAAGAGTACGTGATCAAAAAGAAAGAGCTTAGGTCGCGGATCTAATGTTCTGAACACCTTAATTAAATTAATACAACTAAGAAGCCATAACGGCATTGTTATATTTTTCCTAAAGTCAACATCAAAACTCTTTACATTGAGTCGAGCTTCTTTTTATATTCTTCTTATTTAACATAGCCAATTTACTTCACTTAGTCTCCTATTACTTATCAGATATCCTTAACATCAAAAATTATGACCACTTCTCTGCTTAATTACATCATACATCTTTTTTTACTTTTATCTAAAACCTATGCTGGACTGATTTAGTAACTCTCCGAGGGTCACTTATATGCCTCGAATGTCCTATAATATAAATTCGCTCAGCCGAAAACATTAATGGAAGATGTTTGCTAGCTCAAGTACAGCATTCCCCAGCCCTAGTGGGGAGCCCCTAGGAGCAATAGATCAAGAAATCAATAAGCTAATCGTCTATTTGGGAGTTTAATAACGTCAGCGGTATTTTTATTTTTGCCTAAAAGTATGTCCAGCGAGCCACTAGTGGTTAAGCGGACTTATAAATCCCATGCCAAGAATATAAGTAGAAATGTTTGAGAAAGTATGATTAGTGTTTTCAAGATGAACTATTTATATCGCTTTAAGGGAACTACGTTTGTGGCGGAAGTATTTAATGAGGAAAGATTTAATGTAATATTTCTCAAACTTCCAACATTTGAGACCCAGTTTTCAACCATAATTTTCATCACTCCCCTATACAAAAACAATGTATTGAATACAATAGTAATGTGCTTTAACCCTTTAGCGGGCAGTGGCTATTACATACGTTCAGCCACATATTAATTTTTTTTTTTCTCAAAGCGGGTGTTGGATATTTTGTCTATCTATATGCATTAACTGAAGCTAAAACGCATTAAAATTAATACGGATGGCAGCACGATACCTTTTTTTGCATTTCATATCCTCTAATGGGTAGATAAAAACAGTTTTTCTCGGTGTAAATCTACAAATTGTATTTTGATTACTATAAATAAAATTTCTGATCTTTGAAAAAATTCAACATTTCGTATGATTTTCTCTCATCTGAATGAATTAATTCAGTTGTACAATTAAAAAAAAAGGTTTTATTTTGGAAACCTTTAATATGTGGATAGAGGCTCTAGAACAGAAAAATGACATAGAAATTTTCGCTTTTCCTGTACTCGAGACAGAGCATTTAGAATCACGTGAGAATGACGCATTTTTTAATCGCTGACATTTAGCAAAACGTATAAATACCTATGTTTCCAAGGAAAAGTTAAAATAAAATAAAAAAAAGTATTTTTTTCACAGGAACAAATTTGAAAATTATCATTATATTTTCGATTTAAATTAAAATAAAGCACAGTTTAACATGAAAATTTAATTAAATATAAACAAATGGGCATTACAATTACATCCTATATACAGAACAGGAATTTACAATATTTTGTTTTGTATGTACAATGAATTATCTCAATTTTTCTTCAATATATATAGTCGTTGTAAGTCTATTTTAACAAAACTGGGATGATGGTATCCCCTGTGCGAGAAACGGCTGACCAATCCCCATTGAACAAACAATTTATATACTTTGCTCAAATTGTAAAACTGTAATTTGCATGTATTATGTAGTTCTATTTTTTCAATCTATTGTAAGCAGGAAAAAATTCTTTATTATTACTTTCTGTTGTATTTATTTTATAAGAGTTGAAATAATCGCAAGCAACGCCATCCCTTATGTTATAATGGCATTTCAATAGAAATTTTGTGAAATATTGGCGATATTGGCAAGGCATAATTTTTAGCGACCACGTTGGTGAAAAAATGTATTACATCACGAAAAAAATTTATATTTAGAGAGAGGTATCAAACTTAATGACCAAAAGTCTCCAATTCTTTAGTAGATGTATTTCACGTTAGAATTATTTATTAATTTGTAATACCACAATATATTTTTTTATTTTAGTATGTTAACAGTTAATTCAAGAATTATTTAAATTAAACAGAAAAATCTATTAAATGATTCTTAGCACTGAATCATAGAAGCACACAGTTATTTGTTTGAAATAATTCTCCATTTAAATAGCTACAGATATTGAATCAATGATTCGCATAGAAGATGCAGATGCACTTGATTATAAACGCGAAGGATTGGTTGAGAAAAGGGTCTCCCAGGATTTACGGATAGCGATGAATCTGTGTTCCAAGCATTCATCATGTTATACAAACAGTTATTGTCGTCAATAGCTGAGAAAGGATTAGCTATTACGAGCCAGATCTAGTCTAGATTTAGAGGGTACGAGAATAAATTCATTTAATACTAATTAATTATTTCTAAAATATGTTCGTGATTACTCCTGTTTAATGATAACTGCCAGCCAGCAGTCGAAAATGTATGTATAATACACGGCGTAATAATTTCTATAAATTTAGTTCTATTTTTTTTCGTAGTTTCTTAAAATTTATTTTACAGTTTTCGTTCCTTTAAAAAGCATTTTAAGTATTCTTTTATATCATTCTTTTCGAATTAGTGTTAATTTAAATGTAACTTCATTTTTCCAAATTTTCTGGTCTGACCATATATTCTTAGAATAATATGATTACTGATTTATCTTTCATAGGGTATACAGGTTTATCAGAAATGAATGACCTGATTACTAATTAAATAATTCCCAGAAGAATAAACAGAAAATGATAATTAAGATGCCTTTGTAAAGATAAAATATGATTTTTTTCGTACGTAACTTTTCTTGACGTTAAGTAAAATTTGTTTTCACAAATGTTCAATAAGACTTCCTTTAGTCACCGGTACAATATCATTTCGAACCTGGCCGAGCTGGACTTTTATCTTTACGCAGGCATCCAGTTTCCTAGTACTGTTTACACCATCTTCTTATATTCTTAGATGGCGGTGCATTTATATGGTATTATCTCTGAAATTCACGCTGAACCATGATTACTGACATACCTTTTGCAAACGAGAGCACACAAATTGCCTTCACGCTACGACGCCATTTCCACTTCTGTTCAAAAGTATAACATTGATGCCTACTATCTGACTCAAACAAAACTCAAAATTTCCTATTTTATCTTTACAATGACATATTAAGATCATTTTCTGTTTATTCATCCAGGAATTATTTAATTTTGTAATCGGGTCATTCATTTCTAATAACTCTGTATATTAGACCAAAAAAATTCAGAGCAAGGTGGGTGACACGTACAATATATTATTTAGAGAACAAGGCGTCTGTCTTTTCAACCATCAAAATGGCTAATTGCCAATAAGCAGAAATTGCTCTTCCAAATGTCTCTTTTCTCGTATTATGAACTTAATTTTCAAAAATATGTTATAATTTTGGTAAATATCCTTGTAATGCTCTCTCTCTATCTCTTAAAAAAAATTTTGTAACATACAAACATTGATAATTTTTTTATCAATCATTTGATTATTATAGTTATCTATATGTAATTAGTGAATCAAGAACAAAACACTGAAAAAAAATTAAATTATTCAGTTCCTACATTTGCTGTGTAAGCGAAGCATTTTTGTTCCGAGAAATTGTCTCTTCCTAATTTGACTTTCTTTTTTGCACAGTTTTGGGTCAAACGATTTTTCCACTTCAAGTTCTCCCAATAGGACTTTTGGGGCCTGGTGAAAACTAGTTGATGAAGTCGCCAATATAGTAATCTTACAACGAAATGTGTAATATATAGGGGTTGCTATGGCAATCAAAGCTAAAAATAAACTTGATCGTCTGAAAAAAACAGATTGTTTCATTTTAAATTAAAATTTGATTTTATTCATCAAAATTTCATGATATAAAATAGATTTTTTTTAAAATTACGAATATGTGCATATATTAAGAATGTGTATTCTTCGCGTTTAAAGTTTTTCTTTACATAACTTTGAAGGTTACATTTTTCTTTTTTTAATCCTAATTTTTTTGTAATTTTGTTCTCAGATTATATCCTTTTGTTTATTAATACATATGTAATTAATAATGAACAAATTGATTACATTTTGTATCACGATGAACACTAATTTATTGAAAGGAAAATATTTTTATAGTGTCAAATTTTCTCACCACGAATCCTTTCTACAGTGGACCACAAAAGTGTTCGTACACTTGCAACTTCCTTAAAAAAGTTATTGGTTTCTGCTAATAAAAATTAATATTTCGGAATTGAAATTTTTTATGCTATCCTCAACTTGTTCTTAATGTAATGACGTGATAAATTTTTTTTAAAAGAGTATATAACTATTATTTTTAAAAATTAATAATAAGAAAACTCCTAAAAATTAAGCCACAAAAGTTTTCGTACACTTTACAAAAATCTAAACATAGCTTTTATATTGTACTTATTTCTTAATTTAGTACTAAATAGGATATTTTTCAGTGTCCAAAACAATGTTTAAACGCCTTTCATAAATCTAATCAATTTTTTTGTAATTTCTGCATCAAATTTCCATCACTATTTTGTAATTATTGTTTTTACTGCACATTATGATTTTATATGTGTGTGTCATACTTTCTTTTTTTAAAAATCAAATTATCAACAAGTATGTTCTACAGGGCTAAATAAAATGATTGAGGAGGTGTTTTCAGAATATGGGGACAGTTATAGAGACACCAATGGTCTACATTGAGACACTTCACTTGGAGTCATTATCCTTTTAAAAAATGAAGTCATCTCCAATATCCAAATTTTGGGCGGATTATTTAAAATTTCTCTTTAAAATTTTTGAATAGTGCTCATGATTCACAATATAATCAAAAAATACGAAATTACTTAATCCTGAAGCTGATATACACCCCCACACTTCCATCTCTATGATCCATTAATCCAACAAGATTCTTGGGATTAAATTTCAGAAAATTCAACATTGACCGCAAATTGATTGGGATGAGAGAAAATTAAGAATTTTTGGTTCCGATGGGCGTATAATAGTTTGTAAATGAAAAATGAGAAATTTAATCTTATCAATTTATGTGGAACAAGAACCCCTCTACATCCATGCTTCAGCATGAAGGTGCATGGGGGTGTAAATCGGCTGTAAAATTAGACAATTTAGTATTTTTTAATAATATTGTGAATCATGACCTCTTTTCAAATATTTTAAAGAGAAATTTTAAACTATGAGTCCAAAATTTTTGTATATTGGAGACGACTTTATTATTTAACAGAGAGAGAGAGGATAATGACGAATATGATTCTGAAAGCCTCTCATCAATCAATTTATTTAGCCCTGTAGAACACATTTGGTGAGAATTTGATTTAATAAAAAGGAAAGCATGACATATAAACGCATAATGTGAAGTAAAAACAATAATTACAAATGAATGGTGGGAATTTGATGCAGAAATTACAAAAAAAAAAAAATGTTTAAATCTATACAAGACGTTTAAACGTTGTTTTGGACACTAAAAAATATCCTATTTAGTACTAAATTAAGAAATAAATGCAATATTTACAGCTGTGTTGAGATTTTTGTTAGGGGTACAAAGACTTCTGTGGCGTAATTTTTAGTACCTTTTTGATTATTAACTTTTAAAAATAATAGTTAAACTATTTTTAAAAATTTAATAATGTCATTCCATTAAGAAAAGCTGTGTATATCATAAAAAATTACAATTCCGATATATTAATTTTTATAGGAAATCATTAAATTTTATAGGAAATTGCAAGTTCACGAACATTTTGTGGTCCACTGTATATATTATGCAAATGATAAACAATTATTTCATAAATAATTCTTTAGTATCCACGTACTGAATAGTTTTGTTACAAATATTTTTTAAAGTTTTCATTAAAAATGACGCATGTAAAGGTAATTTTTGACGAATACAAAATATATAAGTTAACTATGATGAAATGCACACACTGGAATTCTAAACAAAATTTCTTGTCATGAAATTTTAAAGATAGGTAATATAAAATTCTGATCAAGTATAATCGATCCCTTTTTTTCAATTCCTACTATTAACTCACACTCTCTATATATTTATTTATTTGTTTATGTTTATGTATGACATTACAGTAATTTAATTATAATTAATAAAAATTAATTGATTAAAGCTAATTATTCTAAGAATTATAAATACAGCCACGTTGGCATTTTTGGCGACTTAGCAACCATTTTGGCAACTTGAGTCAAAACTTGCAAATGTTTTATTTCTCACGTATTAAAGTATTCAGTTGAACTGAAATTTTATATACGCGATTGTTTTGGATGACAATACGGTATTTTAATGATAATTAATAAAAATTAATTACCACTTAATGTTGTGATTCTGTCCTATGTATATACATATTCATATTAATTGTAACTATTTAATAAAAAGTAGCTAAACTAAATATTTACTTTGTTGATCTAAGTAGGAATTGACTTTTTTTTTATGTTACTTGTTTTTTTCTAAATAAAAATGGAAATTTGTTAGCTACGTTCATTGAGCTCGTAGCGTGCGAGTTCATTGAAGCTCGTTTTTCTACCATTATTTTCTTACAAAATTCATTACTTAAAATAAAATCATAGGAACATATGGCGTTAAAGTTTATAATATATTACTTAACATAAGGGAAACTATAAACCTGTACAAATTATTAATATAATAAAATTGCTTTTCCATTTCTCAAAACCTTAAAAAATATTTTAGAAATGTCCTCGGTAATAATTAACGATTATATCTGAAAAAAAAATTAAAATGTGGTCTCAACGAGGATATTATAACAAAGTTTTCATTTGACTGTAATTAGATAATTAAGTTCGATCATAATAAAGTGATAAATAAGTTCAACTGTTCTTAAAAAAATGAGAGAAAGAGTAATTATTTATGGATTAAGTCATCAATATATTTTCATTAGTATCATGTGAAAATGTATATTTGCTTACATAATTGCATTATTTTAATTTGATATATGGTATTTAACTTAATTAAAGCATACGAGACTGAAGAATTAGGATTTAATAAGGTATAGATGATCTGAGCACTATTTATTATAGTAATTACTCCATGATAAAGTGATTTCGAATTTTAAATGAACAAAATTATTTGATTACATCTAAATTTATTCTAACTTTCTAGTGCCAGGAGAAATAATCATATATTCACCACACTTCTGATTAATTTTGATCATATAATTATTTAGAATTCAATAAGTCTTTTAGATTTATGAGGATATATATTTTCTTTGCACATATTTCATTTAAATTAAAGTATCATGTAGATTCAAATAATTCTGATTTTGTTATTTTCTTTATGGTGTAAAGTCTTCCATCAACATTTGCGTATTACAAATTAGTTTATTCAATTATGCTTCTCATTTGCAATTCAAATTATTTGTTTACGACAGTAATTTGATAGAATTAGAATACAAGATATTTCTTCGAAATGCTTGATTTGATTGGTTAATTTTAAAAAATTCCATTTTATTTTGAAATCTTATGATTTCTTTTTGAACTATAAATCACATTTAAAAAGCATGCAAAAGTGTACAAAAACCTTAATGTTTGATGTGAATGTAAATATTTGTGATGCAAATTCTAAAACATGACTTCTAAACATTTTATGGAATTGCCGCCATTTTTGAAATATTTTTAAACATATTTATATAAAAAATTGCATTAAATAGTATTAATTCATAGAAGAAAATAATGAATTTTATAGCGAGGAATATATATATTTTTTATTTAAATCAATTAAATTCTTCTTTCAAATAATTGGTAATGAGTAAGTGATTATTAACGACGCATTATTGGCAACAGACATCGTAAATATTGAAAATAATGCGAATTTTTCAAAAATGATGGTTAAAGCCCTGTAAAGAAGTCCTAACTATATATAGGCAAAATGCATTATTATAAAAGCATTTTGAGTAGATTTTTTAAAAATCTATCATCAATTTCAAGCTGCACCTAAAACTTTCAAAATGATTTTGTGAAAAAATTTTAAAAAATATTTTAAAATGGTTATATAACACTTAAGAATTTAAAATAGTTTGTAAAGGGGCTAATAGGAATAGAATAATTTATTTATTTTGCTAGTATTAAGGACTATTAACAGCATTCATAAACCTGTGTGACTGCTCTAACCGTCAATATTAGGTTAAATTTCCCTTTATCAACCAATTTTTTCCCTTCGATTTTAAATTGCAGCTGATTTTTTTAGTAGCATTAACATTGGGGAAAAAGTGCGACTTAGTTTAGAATAAATACGGTATTTCATTCATTCTTCATTTTTTGCCACGAAATTTTAATTAAATATTTTTTTTCTTGTAATAGTATTCTTTAAAATATACTTTTGTGTATTCCAATTCAACTGACACGAAAAGTCTAAAAAATATCATTTATATGTTTTTTTTTTATTTTTGAAAATCATGTTGTTGAACGTAGTCAATAACTTTACAGAACATTGGATAGTGTTTGAATGTTCAATTTAGAACATTTAAAACTGATTTTTTAAGGTAAATGTTTAATAAAATTCATTTAAAATCATTAAATATTTCATATTGTGTCTGTTTGAATATCTATATAATTCCCAAGCTGTATACTTGAACAATAAAACAAGTCCATAGTATTAATCACCTTTTAATTTCCTGTTACTAAAGCATGTACTCCATCAAAATGCTTCATAGAACAATTACTATCATTATTTTTTCCTTTGGTCTTGTTCCGCTCTGTTAAAATAGTACGCCTGGTTAGCTTTTCTTATCAACACACGATATTGTTAACATCAAAAATAGAGCATTTTAGAGCATGATGTTAACGTACATCTTTTTCGTCTAGAATATATGACGGTTCACATTTTCCCAAAGGAAAACTTATATGCCTCAAATGCTCTGTAATGTAAATCTATGAAGCGGAAAACATAAATGGGCGATGTTTGATAGCTCTAGTACAAAATTCCTGGAGAGCGATGAAATCGTTGTGGAAGCCCTGGGGAGTAGAGGATCAAAAAATCAATAAGCCAATCACCGATTAGGGGTTTAATAACGACAACCATTTTTTTTTTTACTCCAAAAATATGCTCGGTGAAACATTGCTGCATGTTCTGTGTTCCATGAAGTTTGTAAAAGTTAGACAATTTCCTTCATCAGTTTGGGGACTGTGTTTAATGTTTCAACAGAACAAAGTTTGAGGATATGAATATATTTGAGGGCATTTATATATGTGGGTATTTGCATTTTAATAATTGTACGAAAGTTGGGAAGAGTTTTTGAATTCTAAAGTAGATCATTTTGAAGCACCTATAGTTAAAACCATTGTAAGTAAACTAAATTAATATGTATATTTAGTAATTGTGTTAACTCTTTATATATAACTTTACTTCGTATCTATCTATCTATATACTATATATATATAAAGCTAATAAAATACTGTACTTCCTGTACGTATACAGAATAATACGAAGACATGATTGAATTTATTGAATTTTAGTGGTATAAAAGACCCACAATAAAAATTCATAATTGATATCAGTGGCAGCTGAAACGGTTAAGCATGGAGTCAAACTAAACTTGGTTTGTAAGATGCAGGCAAGTTATTCCATTCTGCTTCAAGTCATTGCAGCACTTCTACTAGAATTGTAGCTGGAGAATATATGAAAGCGGTTAAGACTCAGAAAAAAAATAGAAGATTTCAATGGGTGAGAGATCTGGAGAACGTGCTGGCCAGTGAAAAAACAAAACACACTCAATGTCAATGTGGTCCAGGACACAACGAAAAACATGCTGTCTTCGGTTATCTTTTTGAGTAATTCTCCGAAGCCATGAAGAAAGACAACAAACATCTGATCTGATCCGTCTTAAGTTCCGCGAAATGTAAAACTTCCTGTTCAGATAATCGACTACGTGAAACAGAGGTATTCATATAGTAGAACCCCTACTATCACACCAGGTGTAGGGATTGTGTAGTATTTACAGTAGTGTTTCTCAAAGTTTTAATATTCGTGACCCAATATTCAATTATAATTTTCATCGTACCCCCTTATACAAGAAAAATGTATTGAATTCAATAATACTATACTTTAATGCTAAAACTACAGTATTACTTTAACCTCTTAAGTGCCACAAACGTCACGTTCAGCCAAAGCGCTAATTTAACTGGACGTACATATACGTTTTTCCGAAGTACGATCTTTACTGTATACTGCTATCCATAAAATTATACCGAAGGCTTTGGAATGCAATAAAAGGACCTTGAAAATGTTTGCATAGGATTTACTTATTTCAAATTATTTTTTATTTATTTCTCCCCCCAATACATCACATACGCATGCATCTGTGGAAAACGGGAAGCGAATCACGCAACTTTTAATCAGCAGTTAAGGGATTAATTATAAACCTTACAAATTAGCAAGATAAGTGTTAGTTTTTGCATATAAGTTTATATATGACAATCCCATGGGGTTACTGGAGATTCTGAAATTGTTCTTAACTTACTATTGTTAAATTTATTATAAAATATATTGTGTAGCACTTTTACATTTATAAGTGTAATATATAAATGTAAATGTGTATTTTGTTTTTTATTATGTCAGAATGTATTTTGTTTGTTTACTTTCTGTAAATCAATAATTTTTAAAAATAATTTTTTGTTTTCAACATTTCGATATGCTAGATCTCACCTCGTAGAGTGGTCACGCCCCCCCAAGGCAGGCGCACCCCACAGTTGGAGAAACGCTGATTTACAGCCAAAGTAGTATTTACAGCAAAATTGACAGTTATGTAAACGTAAAATTTGTTTAAACGATTACGGATATTGTTTGTAACTAGTATTTATAAAAAAAAAAAATTATTTTCGTTTACTTTTCCTTTATATATTCTTTTTTTTTCATTTGCAACTAATTCAAAATCGAGGCATGTTTTTAAGAAGTATTGATAAGTATACTTTTATCTAAATTAATATGGTATCATAATTCAAGCAATTCTTTAAAGAGAAAAATATTTAATATATAGGTAAACATATTTAATTCTCTAAAAATATTTAACATTTTAAGTAATGGTCTTACAATATGCAGAATCTTTCCATGAATATAATATGTTTGTACCATCTAGAGTAATTTTCTCAAAGTGGCACTTTTTAAATCATTTTTAGAATTATGGGCTTGTTCTATTATGACATATTTTTCAAAGGTTCTTATGATATGTTAAAAGACAGTTTAGCAATTATTTGACAATGAAGAGGTTAGGTAAGCTTAATTAGGCTTTATAACGTCAGTTATAATGAAGAGATAATCGATGGGATAGTAGTAAAAGACATGTTAGATTACTGCCATTAGTTTCGGTTCAATTAATATTTATTTTTATTTTCTTATGTATAAGAATGGAAGGATAATTAATATTGCTCCTAAGCGATACATAAGACATAATTGACATGGAGAATTTATTTTTTATATGTTACTGACAACTGACTAACAAAGAAAATAATTTTTATTTGGTTTAATTTTTTTAAAGTGTTTTCAGGTTTTTGCATAAAAAAAGATAAATATACTTGAGACTTACTTTAATAAAATGGTTAAAAGTTACTTAAGGTTTATAGGAAAATTGAGATATTTAGCCTAAGAGAGCTTTTAATACTTATTAATTTAACCAATAAAAAAAGAAGTATGAAATGAACAGGTAAAATATGAAAATTGGATAAAGATATCAAAGGAGATAAAATGTACATTTTAAATAAAAGTGTAAGTTCTGGCTTTGCTAAAAAAGTTTAAGGTTTTTGAATAGTGTTAAAAATAATGCACATTGCGTCAATTTTTAAAAAATAAATATATAAGATATATATTTTTCAACCTTCGGTAAGTTGGCTGAAAATACTTGGAGCTTTTCAATTTTGGATTAAAAAAAAGTCATTAAATGGATACTTTTCTTTTGATACTTAATGTGAGTTGAGTTTGACTGCACACATAAAATTGTTTTAAGAGTATTGTTACATTAATGAATTATTGAAATGGAATTTTGTTGGCAAAGAATGAAGAAAAACTGAAATATTTTCAAATGCTTCCCCTTTTTATGAAAAAGAGCTTCTATAATAATAGCACTTTGTACATATATAATTAGAATTTCTGTAAAGGAGTTGAACTGGTAATATATACTTTAAAAGTGGACATGTTCATACTTTATACATCAAGAGTCTAAAAGTTTTAGCATGAAACCCTGCTATTAATTCAATTCATCCCAGCTCTAAAAATAATGTATTCTTTTTTAAAAAAAACCTAGTTTATTCCGGTATATAAATATTGATGTACAGGCAAAATATTGTTATTATAGCTGTATTTTTCAGGAAAGAAGTATGCTTGGAAAATAAGAACTTTTTCTTCATTTTTTCCCAAGAGATTGAATTTTATTATTTTTTCCTTTTAATAATATTCTAACAACAATTTTATATGCATATTCTAATTCAACTAACACTAAACACCAATGATTTTTTTTCATCTGTACACTTTACTTAAATCATGATTCCGGACTTACTCAGTCACCTTAATGGCATTTGCACTTTCTTGCGAGAGTACGAATGTGTGCATTAACTGCGCTTAACCCAACACACTTTGCATGTTTCGTAAAAGGTTGTAAACATGTTTAAGAGAATCAAACGCCTAGGTAACATTGTGAAATATGCCATTCAGTGACGACCAGCTACTTACAAGTAATATAGAAATGTGGACAATCATCCCCAGATATAATTAGGCAAATATTAGCAATCCAATGAATGCGGAAAAATGAATGAGACATTTGAAAGTAAGTCTTGAAAACCGTCCACTATGAATCATGATCTGGTCAACCATTTTAATCACTAACGATTTGATGAAAGCATCAAGTTTTCACGAACAGATTTACAATTCATGAGAGGTAAAGGTTTTAACACCGATGAAAAATTGAAAAGCAACCATGTAGCTTCACAAACGGTAAAGCTCTATGTGAAGGGTTTGTGAAAACTTGCTGTTCACTACAATAATATTTAATTCGAACAAATTATGTACAAAAACAGAATATAATGTGCAAATTAAAAAACACAGATGTTTTTTAATTTTTTTTTGACAGACTGTTACTTGTTTAATATTTTTGATAATGTGCATTACTTAAGATATATATATATATATATATATATATATATATATATATATATATGACATGATTTTAAGTCAGAAACAGACTTAGTTTTAATACTGCCTTTATTTGATCAAAGTTACCATATCATCTGACGCAAGAGGCAGAGAGAAAAACGCCACCAGCAAATCTTAAGTGGGTTAAACATAAACACCGTCCGGCATCCATGATGTTTGAAAGTTAATGCTGACATATATAACATATATATATTATATATATATATATATATATATATATATATATATATATATATATATATATATATATATATATATTGTGGCCAACTCTCTTACTAACGAGAGGTGGACATCCATCAATCAAAATCGAAAAACAGAGACAGTAAGAAAACCACAACAATGAAGGACACATGAGCAATCGAAATTTAAAAAATGGATGAGGCAGTATTATAAACATTGCTGCCTTAGGACAATTTATATATAAAATAATTTGTATAAAAGTGGGGTTGAACATGTTTTGTGGCCAGCCAATCTTCTCCCTTTTTGTTAGTAATACTGAGCAAAAACCTATCGAAAATAATGGATAGGAATATCTAAATCCATTAGAAGGTAGAGTTAAATTACTTAAAAATTGCACTTTTAAAATGCAGACCTCGCACTATATCGGAGTGCAATAAAAAAGTTATTGCCAGATTCTGGACCCAAATGCAGATTCAAAGCATGTGAATGGCTAAATTGTAGCACTTAACAAAAGTATGAAAGGAATGGAAATAAACATAACTTTAGTGACAATTGAGTTATATATGAAATAAATAATAATAAATAATTTTATCTAATATTAGAATATGGAAGTAACTATAACTAGGAAAAATGATAAATTTATAGTAATAAATTATTATTATTCTAAGGAATTTTAATCCTTACTATTTAGAATTTCTTTATTCAAATAACTATTAATAAAATTAATTGTGTATTTCTGATTTAAGCAATATTTAGTAAAATTTTATAGTCCTTTATTATTTCTGATTTTTTCAAACTAGAATGTATTGCTTTCTATATATTTAATAACAATATTTCTGAATATAGAAAGCATGAACATTACTCACCCAATGAGAAACTTTTATAATATCGAAATTAAATTCTTCTATTTTATCATAACTATCAGTAACTATAAAATTATCTTTAATTTGATATACATATCAAGAAAATTTGCTTCTATGTTGTTACTAATTGTCTACATTAAACTAAGATATTGAGGACAAAAATTAGTGTTAGGTTTAAAATTGTCTTGCTTGCCAAAGACGATTATGTCATCTATATAACAAAAAATGTAATTTTCAGAATTATTAATGAAACTATTTTTAAAAAAATGGTAAATATAATAAATATAAATGTAATATAAATATAGTTAAAATTGTCCACTAAAGAGAGATAAATATTGAATAAGCAAATTTGGATATTCATCTCTCTTTGTGTAGAGTATTTTAACTACATATTCGCACATATTATGTGGCTGCATAGCGCCTATATATATTAGAATTGTGACAAATGGTTTTCAGGTCTTTTATAGGTCTTGCTATTATACATACATATATATGTAAATATATATATATATATATATATATATATATATATATATATATATATATATATATATATATATATATACATATATGAAATTAATTTACTTTTTGTTAGGATATTTTTCAGTTACAAACTATTGATTTTTTACAGTCGTTGAAAGAATGAAGTATCTTGATATTCTAAAATTAACAACTTATTTACATTCACAAACAAAAGAAGGCATCGCAAACACATCAAAAACACATACCGCAAAATCCGGCGTATAACGCGCACCGGTTGTATAACACGCACCCATACTTTCAAGCTGCATTTTTTAATTTTTAGGTATATTCGCCGTGTAACGCGCACCCGTTTTTTAAGAAGAAACCGGAAGTATACGTGTGCAGTGCTATTATGTTTTGAAGTCATTTATTCGAGATATGATCCCAAGATTATGAAAACAAATGTACTTCTAGAACTAGAACACTTAAAGTTCATTAAAAATGTAATTTATTTTAAATAAACAATATTTCGATATATGTAGGTCTTAATTCTTTTCTATGCTCATCTTATTTTTTATTATAAAGCTGTCCTTTTTATACCCGGCGTATAATGCGCACCGGTAAATTTCGATCTCATTTTTTGTGTTAAAAGTGCGGGTTATATGCCGGATTTTATGGTACATGCAATACAAAAGACAAAAACGTTCTTTTTTTATTTATAGATCTTCAGTTTTAGAAACTTTTTCAAGCGGAAGCTTGTATAATCATGTGATGTCCAGTAAAGACTCTTCTGATTAGTCAGAATACTTGGGTGATGCAAAATTGCATCATTCTTATTTAAAAATGCTTGGAACTCTTAAAAGTCACGCGAAGTCTTAGAAGGCTTCCAGACCATTAGAATTAAATAAAATCCCTCAAAGAGTTTCTCAGTGACTTATTACATAGTTACATATAGAGAGAGATGTAAATTACAAGAATATATTGAGTTTAAATCCCATTACCTTAAAGGATAGCATTCTAAACGAATACAAGATATACAATTTGGAATTTAATTAGGAATTGATTAAGGCTGTTTTCGCCATATGTACGAGAGCGTGAACTTGACGCGGAGCTTATTTTCGGACAGAAAAAAATTCCTCAATTTTTATAACAAATTGTGACATTGTAACTCATGCATTTGTTTATAATATGGTGTTCTTAAGATTTTTAATTATTCCATAAATAATTAGTTTTTCCTTTTAATATGTAAAAGATTGCTCAATTAGCATTACGGTATAGGAAAAAAATGCGAAACACATTTTATAAAAGAAAAAAATATGTAAAATCCAATAAAAATGAGTAGTTTGATAAAATATGTGACTCTCTAAAGAACACAGAAGCCAGAATATAATATTAAAGTTGGTGTCCTTTTATATCTGAAAAAATATTCGGAATTTGATCCATATTCCTTAACATTAGACGAAGCCAGCCTTACAGAAGTATTTAATATCTCCTAGTTCTATTTCCATCATCATATTATTGAAATTAATATATATATATTAACAATTCCATTAGTTCGTAATTTACTTCTTTTAATGGATATGAATCATTAATGATTATATTTGGTAGCATACATCTCCATTACATATACCGATGGTAACAATATAGAAGGCGAAACGGTAATATCTTATTCCTGTTTAAATTATATATTAGGTCAGGGAAAAAACTTCATTAAATATTAATAACAGAAAAAACACAGAGAAAATAACAAGAAAGGAGTGAAATTGACAATGGTTGAAAACCTATTTTTATGATTTCCAGAACGCTTACTATTGATGATAGAAATGCGAGGATAAGGAAGCATTATGGATCCAAACTTCATCCACTTTGGAACAAGACATACATAATAGATTTTAAAAATAAACGATAATAAAAGCGATGAACTTGCCTAACCTATACCAACAGAAAAATAAGAATATATAGTTGTGCACCAAAAGGCGTCCCATTAGGGAAAAAGCATACCTTTATAAATTCCAAAATTGTCACGAAATTATTCATGTATGAAAAGCAAAATACCTTAGACCAATTTTTAGGAAATTAATAGTTCAACAATTAAGGTAATGATAGTAAATTTTTGTAACATATAAACTGCAGAAAAGCTAAATAAATTAGATTACATTTAGAAAATACGATGCACATGCACACACAAAAACACACATTCTATACACAATTCAGTTTCTTAAACAGGATGATTCGCTACCATACCGACAAACTGGCAAGGGGTTTAGGGTTACAGGCAATTTGGGAATCCATAGAATGCAAGGGCGCCAATGTCGTAGTTGAGAACTATGGTTTTAAGTAGAGAAAGAACAGAAACAACAACACATGAAAGGAACATATAATATTTTATTTAAAGTTTGTGCAGCAGCATGCGTTCGAAATTACTACCAGAAGTCTTTTGGCAGGCCTGACAGTGGCACTGCATGGGATTCTTTACATTCTGGAAGATTCCTCTGGGCAGCCTTGCGCTTGCTGACTTCGAACGGAAGGTTTCATGAAAACAGATCTTGCCGGGAATCGTGATTTGCGATAAGTTTCTCGAGGTAGTAGGATGAACTCGTACTGAACTGAAACGATCAACCCACTGCTCATGTATAGAGCTGCGGATTGTAATAGGCGTGCCACTCGGTAGTTCTACCATCACATGAAGAGTTTGGTGTACGAGATAGTTGCAGATCTAACCGCTGGGAATGTCTGTAACTGCCGGGAGGATACGTGCATGTCAGGACCTTTCAAGTACGTAAGGAATTCCATGCAGCACCACTGTTAGGCCTGCCAGACGACTTACGTTCGTAATTTTGAATACGACCTAACAAACTTGCACGTTTATCAGTCTGGTATTGAATCACCCTGTATTTTGAATATATTTTCATTTATATATTATTCTACGTTCTGCCCAGTTACCTGAGAATTCTTTTATTTTTAAATGTACATTTTAAATGAGTGCTTCTCCAGCTAGTTAACTTATAGCTAACTGTAATTACTAATGCTTTAATTCATTCCAGACTATTTTTCCACACATTTATATATATTTTGTGTTTTTTCTTTTGAATTCTTCTTTTAATATTATTAACGTTCATGACTTTATTTCTTACTAGCGAAATAAATATTTCAAATTTTATCATATTTGAAATGATTCATCAAAATATTAACTAAACTAGTTCTGTTTCTAACTGGAGGAATACATTGTTAAGCTGTTAAGTTAATGTTCGTCTGCGTTGGGCTGTGCCGAACCACAAAAATCCTATTAATGAGGATATTACAAGTAAATGATATTAACACACATATCTCTCTCTCTCTCTCTCCATCTAGACTTAAATTTAATACAGTATAACTCAGATCTTTATAGAGCAGTAGTTCTTAGGCTTTCTAACGTCGCAATCCTCTTTTATGTATCAGCCTGACATCACGAAACTCCTAGATTTTGTATACCGCTCCCTCACCCCTAACGTATAGCTAAGTGATTTTGAAGCCATCGTTATCCAATGAATTCAGTTCGTAATCTTTGATATGTGTTTCTGCTATATATTTTAGAAAATATATCGCTGTAGTCATGGTTATGTAGCTGAAAACAATTAAAAAAAAACTGAATTAATATTCTAGATCGAAATACATATTCTAGTAGAATTTTTTCATTCGGGGCAATTCAGTGATCTAGTTCAAGATGGAACATATTTCAGTTTTTAATGGGACCATTCGAAGTCTATAAAAAAGGGAGCCTGTAAAGAGAGGTATTCGTGAAACCCTAGAAAAGCACTGGATACCATTGGGGGAGGGGGCAACAATTTCAGATAAACTGATTTAGAGAAATTGCAGGTGAGCACCCGAGTCTCAGTAAATTCCTGGGGCTAAAAAGTAGGAGTTATTGTCCCCAGATTTCAAGCGCTTAAATTTTAAACATTTTTTTTTAAATTATTCTGAGCAAGAATATGACCGTAAGCGAGTATCATTAAATATTTTTACCAACTTTTTCCTTATAATTTTTTTAAGTACTTTCATACCAAATTTCATTTGAATTGGTTCAACACTTTAAAAAATTCAATAATTTGATGGGTTTTTTAAGGTTTCCCAATAGTTCGGAACCGTAAATTTTAAAAATTTAAAAATGGATAATTTTCAGTTTTTTTGGTGATTGGTTAGAATACATGTTAAAATTGAAGGATATTTTGAAAAAAAAAGATTCAAATACAATATTTCAAAGTTAATTAAAAAATAATTTTTTTTCAAAAATGAACTTTGTAAAAAATGCTTCTATTATAATAATTTTTTTGCCTGTATTACTCGACCTTTTTCAGAGGCTCAACTAAAATTTTTTGAAATATATAACTTGGGGGGGTTTTATCCATTTTTTAAAAAACAACAGGGGTAATTTAAAAAAAAATACCAATAATTATTTCAAGGGTGGTAAATGAAAAAAGGGGAATTTTTTTTTGTTGAGCCTCTGTGAGAGTTTTTAGCTAAGAAGGCAAAATTTATTATAATAGAAGCATTTTTCCGGGGGCATTTTAAAAAAAGTTTCTAAGTTTAATTTTTCCCCAAATATTTATTTAAATAATTTTTTTTTCAAAAAAGTCCTTAAAATAATTTTTTTTACATTATTCAATCAAAAGACACTAAATACGAAGATTATCCATTTAATCGTTTTTTTAAAATTACGGTTCAGAACGTAGTCGGATACCTTAAGTTTTATGAGATGTTTTAAAAAACCCGAATGGGTCTAAAAATGACTTGTTTAAAATTTGGGGAATAAAGGCGCCATTTTAAATGTGCTGCCCAGCCTTTATCTTTTTTTTCCCTTCAAAGTGATCACAAATTTTATGGATAGTCATGACCTCGTGGCTAAAAATGTCGATTTCCCATTTGGCACTGGGGACCCTTGAAAAAACCTTTAGAACCTGTGTACTCCGGTTTGGGGTGTAAAATTTGGAGGGGGGGCATTATCTCAGGTGTCCGCAAAAATTAAAGGTCATCGCCAATAGCCTTCTTGTTCCCTTATACTGCGACATTTATAAGCATTCATTTACTCGCTTGAATGTTGAGATATTTATCTCTTAACTACCTATTAAATGTTACGCGATTCACTCTTCAGTGCTAACGTTTTTCACATAGTCCCCGTTGCGGGTTTTGGGGAGTAAAAAAAAGCAAAAAGAAAATTTTTCTTTGAAAAGTAAAAAATCCAAACATCATCAAAGTCATTTTACTGCTTAAAATCCGGGTAGTTTCACTGTGAGCAAAACGAAAAGAATCGTACTTCGGAAAAAGGCGTATATATACATCAGGGGCATTCAATGCACCACTCGGGCGAGACGGATAAATACGCCAGTGGCAATTAAAGGGTTAATTATCACTATAAACATTACTAATCATCATTCTCATCATTATTTTAACGTAAATTACTGATAGTTGGATGAGTTATCTATTATTGTATTTAAGTACATTTACGAGTGGAAAAACGAACGAATATATTACCAATTTCCTGTAAATGGCGTTGTTATACTTGTTGTATAACCATATTAATACTTTTTTGTAAATGAAACTTAGTCATTATTTTCCATTCTCTTGCCATAAATTATTTGATGACAGAATGTGATACGTATCACTGTACATAAACACGCTAATTAGTAAAAATACGAACAAAAGCAATACAATTTGTGCATAAATGGTGTTGTTCGGCGTTCTAAATTATTTATATTGTACCGGTTTTTTTACTGCAGCAGCCATTATGGGATCTCAGGGATGTTAGTTGTGTCACGAGAGCCGAAAATATAAACGATTTTCTACACGACATAAATCTTAAATAATTCATTTCTTTTAAACAAATTTTACAAAAGAATGAGATTCCAAAAAAGTTTAAAATCTTTAAAAATAATCATAAGTTTAAAAGTCATAAAAATATGAAAATAAAAAAAAAACATTTCTGTAAAAAAAAAATTATATAAATTTTACTTTTTGTATGATATTTTATAAAATAGTTGCTTTAGATATGGTTAAAACGTTATATAGAATTTTAAAATAAACCGCGTACTCTTTAAAATATACCAAATTTTAGAATTACAACATCTTTTAAAAAAGTATCCAATATTTAGCAAGAAAAAATATCCTAGTTGGGGGCGTACTAGGATGTGTTAAATTATAGTGGGCCCCCCTTTTTACCCCTTTTTTCCCTTTTAAAACCAGATTCCTCCACCCCGAAAACATTTATAAGTTTTTTTTTGGAATGTGTTAAACTCAACGTCACGTTTCGCCATATTTCTTCTCTACGGTTAAAATGGGATCCTTTCAAATGAATTTTCATTTTCAGGTACAGCCAGATGAGAAGCCCGGGCAGCGTATGGGCCCTTTGGGCCCCAAAAATGTAAAACAAGTTTTGTTCCCAAAACGGAAGCCTCGGAACAAACTTCGCAGTCCCTCTGCACATGATCATTCAAAATTGCATGTGGAGAACCTATACTAAACTTAACATATTCTTCAGTCTCTCGTAATGGTTAAAGGATGATATTTCAATATCAGAATTTCCACTTTTTCCACAACAGCTCAATTTTGAGCGGTATGTAGCCTCCTAGAAAGCTGGTCACTCTCATCCAACGTGTGGCCACTTTTGAATCGGTTAAACCTTTCCTTAATCTTTTACCCCACCCCCGTTTTTAAATACTTTGAAACTAATTTTTCATTTAAAACACCAAGCTTTTAAGAAGAAGAAAAAAAAGATTGATGCAGTACCTCTGATCAAGTTGTTCAATCATCTTTAGAGAAATATAAGTCCAACAAACACATTTAACTCACCTTACACGACACCCCACAGGAAAAGACTGGTACACTAGAACGAAGGGAAAAGAAAAAATATTCTAGCATGTGCAATAAAATGTCGCCTTTCACTGGGCAATTAGGCGTCGCTGGATGCGGGAAAATTCAAGGTGGGATACTTTTTGAACAGATATATATATATATATATATATATATATATTTGTTTTATTTAAGAATTTTTTTTTAAATGTTGAAATTTAAAAATGTATAAATCTATATTTTTAAAACATATTATTTATTAAACATATTATATCTATATAAATAAAAATGCTACAATATAATAAGATAAATATTGATAAATCTACTTATTGCTAGTATTTAGAGCTTTTATTTTATTTAGAAAATATCATGCGCAATGTAAGATTTATTTATATTATTTCTTTTAAAGAAAAGTTTCATATACTTTCATGCGCTTATAATTTTAAAATTATGATTATATTTTTAATATTCTATACTTTAAAATGTGTATATAAATCGATTAATTTTATTTCAATTTCAAAAATTAAAATTTCAACCCAAAAAAAAAATTTTTATATGTTAAAAATATCGAAAAAATTAAAAATTTTTTTGTCCATTCCACAAAAAAATTTTAAAAAATATTATTTTAAAAAAGAAAATTTGGGGAAAAAAGGGGGTTATGATAAATATTTTGTTATCTTTTTGGTTTTTTTAAAAAATAAATAATGCTTACTTTTTTTTATATTTGTCTAAAAAAAAAAATTTAATCCAAAAAAGGGCCCCAACTTACGCAGCGTTGCATTTCTGCAGCATATGATTTATTTTAATTTCCGGACCCCTATATTTTTTAATTACCAAAAATTTCACTTATCGGGAAAAAAAAAAAGATTACTGCAACGAAATAAAATGCTAATTTTTTGTCACTGGATGGAAGTAAAATTTTTTCCGAAATCCAACAATTATAAGAATTTCTGATGCCTCAAAAACTGTGTTTTTCAAAAAGCCATTATTTTTTTGATTCCTTTTTTTTATAGAGGGAAAAAAAATTAAGGTGGGAAAATTTTAAAACTTTTTTATAGATGAATAAAAAAACCCCTTATATAAAAAAAATTTTTGAAATTTTTACAGCACTACTGTGAAATGTTCATTTTTCAAAAAAAAAAGCCCAAAAAAATTAAATTTTAAATGCCCCAATTTTTTTTTTCATATTTTTCCCTTTTTTTATTACTTGAGAACTAGTTGATATAATTTTTTTTTTCATAAAAATTTTTAAAAAAATTGCGAATTTAAAGGGGTTTAAAAGTTTTAAATTTAAACTAAGGAAAAAATGTTGTAGAAACGTATGATTACTTATTTATTACAAAAAAAAGGGTATTATTTAAACTTTTTTAAACAAATTGCTCTTTAAATTTTTAAAGAAAAAGGAAAAAGGCATTAATTATTAAAAATAATGGGGAAAGCCAAATTTTTTTCCTTTTTTTAAAACGAATAAAACATTATCTTAAATTATCAACGCAAAGCATTTAAATAAATCGCATTTACTTATCCCATTAGAAAAACGAATATTTTTTTTTTTTTAAAAAAAAAATTTGCCATTTCTTAAATAGTTTCAAAGGGTTTTCTTTTCCCTGTTTAAAAAAAATTTTGAATAGACAAACAACGCGATATAATAAATTGCTTTCCATAAAACGTTAATAATGTCACATTTACATTTTTAAAGTGCAATGTCCACAAAAGCAAATTACAGTGAAAAAAAAATGTGATTTGAAACAGAAGATGTTTGAATATATTTTAAGCGCCATTAAGCAACCCAAACTAACATAACACATTAACAAAAAGGCATTTGATAGATTAAATGGGTTTACATTCTTGTATTTTAGGAATTTTTTTAAACAAAAGAGAAAACAGCGTTTTACAGATGAGGTGAAACTATTGAAAAGAGAAGAAACTGGTAAAAAAAAAAGCGGGGGAGATGTATTTTGGGAAACCAATTTTGTGTTTTTTTGGAAAAAATGGTTGAAAAAGTTTTAAATTTGGGCAAAAGAATTCCAACCAAAGGACATAAGGGTTTTTTTAAATACATTGGTGTATTTTTTTTTTTTAAATTTAAAAAATTTTTGGGGGCTTTTTTTCCACGCCATTTTTTTTAATGAGAGAAATATACGTTTTTTGTTTCTTGTTTTGTTCCCCTTCCCCTCCATTTTGGTGGAACGGAACCAACTTTAAAACATTCTGACAAAGAGAAACTTCTTAAAGCTTTTAGATGATCCATACTTTTAAAATTCTTGATATGTAGAGAAAACGAAAAGGAATGATGTTTTAAAAAAAGTATTTCCTGCTGAAAGTAGAGTCGGAATTTTAGTTATTTTTTCCTTAGTTTGAAAAATTATAAAAAAAAAGGTCATCTGAAAAAAAAATTTAAAAAAAAAAAAGATAGATTATTTGTTTTGTGTATTACCGGAATTCAATTAATGATAATACAGAAAATCGAAAATCTATTCAACCCCATGTTATACCCCTTTTTTTGGGGAAAATCTCTAAATTTCAAAAGGATGTATTAAAATTTTTAAATTTGGGAAAAAAAGAAAAAAATTATATACAAAATACCCCGAACTTACGCGGTAGGTGAGACTATGGGATAACAGCGTAAGTCGGGGTATAATTTAGCATGCATATATGTATAAATTATTTTTGTTGGGGACGGAGACGAAAAAAAAGGATGTGGGCCCCTTAACCCCCGTAAAAATTATACTTCTTTTGGGGAACAAGATTTAAAAATCTTTTAAAAATTTTTTTTTGGCAAGGGGTTTGGGGCCAAAGGGCGAAAGACGGTCACGAGCAGAGTTTAATGATACCAACCCTTCAGTCAGTCGGACCAAAACCCGAGATAATCACGATTTAAAAAAAATTTAAAGACCCCATGAACAATAGGACCAAAATATGAGGGAAGGGGTCGAAAGGCGGCAAATCTGTCCCGTTCTGCAGGCCGCGTGGGAGTGGTATAGGTATTGGATCGGGGCATCCCCCTTGCGGTTGAATACCACTAAAGACCCGCCGTGTAGGGCAGCGATGCACGTTAAATCTGTCGAGACTGAAACGTCCTCCCGTTGGTGTGGTGTGGTAGTTGGAGGGTGCCAGCTCAGGTGTCGTCCACGTCACTTGAACATGGTTCAAAATTACGTGGTCCGTCATCAAAAGCCCTCGTGTAGCTGAACAGTGCGACGTTAATATTTCAATCAATCAGTCCCGTCTGCATATTTTTAGACAAATAATTTTCGTATCCGTTTCTACGGAACACAAAGCAAAGGCACTCTTACATGGGGTATATAGCTCAGTGGTAGAGCATTCGACTGCAGATCGGGAGGTCCCCGGTTCAAAACCGGGTGCCCCATTTTCTGAGAATCGAAGAGAAATAAGTTTTTTGAGAATTTCCAAGGCGGCAATGATCTGTCCCGTTCTGTATATTTCTAGACAAAGCATTTTCGTATACGTTCCTACGGAACACAAAGCAAAGTTTCGCTGACGCGAGTGTATAGCTCAGTGGTAGAGTATTTCGCTGCAGATAAAGAGGTTTTCCGTTCAAACCCGAGTGACGCATTCTTCAGGGAAGTGAAGAGAAATATTTTTTCTGAGAATTTCGATTGCGGGAATGATTTGTCCCTATCTGTATATTTCTAGACAAAAGATTTTCTCATCCGTGATGGTGTGCGTCACATCCGTGACGGTTTTGCTTCACATCTATGACGGTGCGCGCGCGCATTGTAAAAATTTAACTTCATCCTATTTCTCTAACGCCCCAAAAGAAGTATAACTTCAATAATTTAGACAAAACAAATGTTTCACATATAAATGTTTAGATAATACAAATAAAAAAAAAAAACGAAAACCGATGTTATTTTAATGTAGAAGATTTCATAACATTTACCAATGTATTATGCGAGTCAAAAATTTGGTTCACTCCCACAATATTTCCTAGAAGCTTGCTAATAATTTTTGTTCCTTTTTTTTTGAAAAAATTCAAAACATCCCGTTTAAATCTCATTCTCAAAATGTTTTTCCCTTTTTTAAATTAAACTGGACCTTTTTCAAATTCCTAATGGTTTCAATTTCTGTTTAATGGGTCAAAAACTCTTCCTGCCCTTTTTTTTGCGCATGATTTCGGGCTCATCAATTTTCAACTTTTTATTG
>BMAV01004129.1:0-27034 GCA_019973955.1 Trichonephila inaurata madagascariensis
TTTTAAATAAGGGTTTGATCAAGAGAATTCAAGTTAAAATTTGATGCCAGCAAATATTAAGATACATTTGTGAGTTAAATTGTAATAACCATTAAAACAGTTTAAACAAGTTTATAATTCTGTTTTGGAAATATCTTACCAGAAGTAGCAAATGAAATGCTTCGAGGCAAAACCTTTTCTGCGAAATTCACAATATATGTATATGTGTATTTAAAAATGAAAAAATATATGTATTCTTATGGATTAAGTCGCATCTTTCAAATAGTTTTGCAATAAACTAGATTGTTTTGAATATGATTTATAAAGAGAGACGTTTGCACTATTTTTTTCATGTCTTTCCGGCAAGGAGGATAAAATAAATTTTTTAAGTAATTTTTATTGTATTATTCTATTCCTACTATTAGCTCACATTCTCTTTATATTTCTCTCTTTCTTTCTTTATCTTGGTGGAATTTTCAATCGTTAATAAAATACATTTTAAACCTCTCAATGGAGCTGAAATTTTATAAACATGATTATTTTGGATGACAATAAAGTAATTGAATTATAATTAAAAAAATTAATTGATTAAAACTAATTATTTAAAGAATTACAAATACAGCCACGTTGGCGAAATAGCGACCAGTTTTACGATTTGTGTCAAAACTTGAAAGGGTTTTTTTCTCACGTTTTAAAGCATTCAGTTGAACTGAAATTTTATATACATGATTTTTTTGGATGACAATACGATACTTTAATGATAATTAATAAAAATTATTACCACTTAATGTTGTGATTCTATTATATGTATGCACATATTTATATTAATAGTAACTATTTAATAAAAAGTAGCTAAAATAAAATTTTTCTTTGTTGGTCTAAGTAAGAATTGACCTTTTAATTTTCATATTACTTATATTTAATTATTTATACCAATCTTATTAATAAAGGAAGATTTTTTTAACACTCATGTTTTGTCCAAAACAATTTTACTTCAATTTCTACCACTAAGAGATACGTGGGTTGATAACTATTTACAAAACACCTGTTTGATAGTTACTTGATTAATACCTATTAACGGAGTACATTTAGGTTTAAATTTTTCTTAATATTTCCTGAACAATGAATAAGCAAACATTTAAAATATTTTAACTTAAAATAATTACAACGCTTATTTAAAATTCGCAATTTTTAAACATCAGTTCAGAAACTTTAAGCGTTGATTTCTCAGAATTTTACTATTTTAAAATTAGAGGTAGATTTCAAAATATAGTTTGATAATGTACATATATTAAAGTTATGTAGAAAATGCTTCATACAAAACACATTATTTACGTGCATCATAATAAATTCTACTCTCAGAATATGCAGCTACATATAACGAAAGTGCTCTTTTTATAAGACTGAAATGTAGTTTCGTTTTGATCTCTAAAAAGAGCATCTACTAACTACTCAAAACACTTTATTTAAGACGGTATTCATGAAATATGTAAGTTATCAAAACCGAGGAAATAGGTACTTATAAGTCAACAGAAAACTTGTAAATATGTTCATTTTATTTTTTTTTTCATATATTATTTCTTTCCTACTACTGGAGAATATTTAATGAGTTAGTTAAGTAAACTTATAAAAGTATATGCATCTTTAATTCGTTAAGATATATCCAGTTTACATACTTGTCTAATTTTGAACGACTGTGATTATTTTTGCTGACGATGATCGGAATTGCATTATGAGTAAGACATGCTAATAGAGATGTTTTATTGGAAAAAATGGGTATATTTGAAGACGATATGTAATAATATGCTGGTGTTCAAAATTAAGAGAATTTTCAGATTTGGTCGCGCGATTATCTCTAAAAATACTGGACAAATATTCATGGGTTAATAAAAAAAAAACCCCTTAATAGTTATAATACTCACACATAAGTGAGCGTAACATTCATCGGAATCGGAAGGTATAAAACAGTAGTTTCAGAATAGAACAAAAAAATTATTTAATAGGGGAGGGCCCCCTTTTACATAAAAAACGCTTTGCACCCTGTTTTTACTGAAATAGAGAAATGATTTTTTCCCTGAGAAATTAACCTCTCCCAGAAACTCTGTTTTTGGGCCGGAGGATTTAGTTAAATTGCCCTTCCCAGAATTCCGGCATTTTTTGTGGGAAAAAGGGGTCTGAGACTTGGTAATTTTTTGGATACCTGATTTCCAGAAAATTGTTGACCGATACTTTGGGGTCTAGCTTGTCAAAAAAATAAAATCAGGGCTAACTGCATCCATGAAAAAGGGAATATAGGGCCCCAAGACCTCATCCCTATACTCAGCATCACGGGCCTCTGAAAATATAGGGTGTGTTGGGCCATCCAACTTGATGCCCCCGGGACCATCGCTTGCTCATGTAATGGTCGATTTCTCAGATATTATAGGGCTGATAGCGAGTTCCTGGTTATAAAAGTACCATGAAAAACGGTTGCTGAACTCGACTTATCAGGAAAGAATGGTACCATTGCCCCAAACCCTCAATCTTAATCCGCATCTTTTTAAAACGGATCTTTTGTTGCAGAATAAGAAGATTCAAACAAAGATTTTTTGGGGTTTTCAGAGCTCTGTAACAGTCATTCTGAAATTCGGGTTTTCCCTTCAGCATACACCTCCCAAGGAGAGCGAGAAGTGTAGTACCTTTTACGTTTTTTATTATAATGGACAAATGGCGTTGCGGCTATTGAAAGACCTTGCACAGGCGTTCTCTATACGGAACCGATATCTTGAAACTGTTTCTTAAAGTTTAACACGACACTGGTTGTTAAAAAAAATTCTCTAAAATCTATGTTTGAAGCTGTTCTACTTCTATTCTACCGATAATATGCCACACCATTCCATCATCTGAACAATGGCGGTTACTAATTTTTGCTGTTTGAATTTTATTTAACTGATTTCTGTAAAAAAAATATTAAGTAAACGCGGATAGTTTTTCCAGCACTTATAAATCCTGTTAGTGGATTAGTTTTGAACACTTATATACGCTTATTTATTTGGCACACAAGATATGCATATTGATCTTGATTTCGTTCAGGTCTGTTCATACAGTTCCACAAAATATGCACTCTCTTAATTTTGAACATCAATGTACTATCCTTAATCGCATGTAAAGTAATAATCTTTTGTTTCTATAATTTTTGTACAATATATATACACACATATTATGCACACAAAGAAACTAATAATAGACGTCAGAATATAATATTAATATATAGCTCTAAAACTTGTAATCTTGGATTTCTTGGATTTCTATTGGTTGAAATAAATATGGAACCTGTCGATTTGAGATATATTTTCAATTTCATAAAAATTTAAAAACACACCTCGAAAAGTAAGAAATGTTTCAGTATTCCCGGAAAACTTCTTTTATTGAAATTTCTGTAAATTCAGCTTAGCATACTGTTTTAAAGAACATTCTGAAAAGTCTTTGGAATTCTTATCCAGAAAAGCTTCGGGTTTCGATTCAAATTTAAGATAATTATCTCTGTAGTTTCCCGCCTCTTCAAAAGTTGTGTTTTATATTGGGCATCGTTATTAGTATCTTCCATATATAATAATAGCATTTCTTTTTATACCAAATTGTTTCATTATTTCCAGCATCAAAGTTTGAATTATGATACATATTTCCGAGAGTGAGAATCATATTATAAAGCAGCACGAGGGCTATTGGCATAAGATTTCGTTAATTTGAACTATGTTCGTGCAAGGGGAAAACCCTGTGGCACCCCCCCTACGGAAGTGTTTTAGCCCCCAACAGATTTAACGTAGGAAACCCTCTACACGGTTTTTTTTTTCAGCGGTACTAAGTTCAAACTCATGCCCCGCCAGCCACGAGTCCGTGGCTTTGACCATCAGGCTACATCACCCACTACATATTTCCGAATAAAGCATCTTGGTAAATTTATGGTTTTATAGTTTTGATTAAAACAAACCTTATATTCATTACTTTTTTATCATAAAATTAAAATTTACTGTATGTTTACTATTCTTTGGAGTCAGAAAGAAAAAACATCACTCTTTGAATTTTATTATTTTATGAATCAAATTATCAATATTATTTTTGCATTTAATGTATTTTTTTTTATTATATAAGAGTGGATTTGGTTTTTTGTTTTTAAAGAATTTTTTAAAAAGGGGCATGAAACAAAACAAAAAAAAAACAGAACCACATTTAAAATGTGAAAAAAAAAATTTTAAAAAAAATATTTTGTGAATATTTTTTTCCATTCTTGAACAAAAAAAAATTTTTTCTATTGCAAGTTAGAAATGTCTATATTTAAACTTCATATAATTAACATATTTATTTTTAATTAAAGTTTACATTTCAAAGAATTGGGTTTACGTTTAATAAATAAAATAAATGTCGTTCAAAAAAGAATTTTTAACAGAAAAGAGTCAGGCATTTTTATTTATAAACTGAAATATTTGTTACATTAATGCAATGTCTGTAACTATTAATAACAAATGGTTACAAGTATTCATAATTTATAATACCCTTTCAAATATTATTTAAAAACTATTGAAATAAACGTACATTATAATCTACTTTGTAAAACTATTCTCGATCATCTATTAATTCCAATCTACATTTACTTGCAATTGACGTAAAATGTACGTAAATTTATAGTATTATATTAATCTCATACTAAGAACACCTACGCTTTTTGAAAATAAATATCCATTGTTAATTTGTTTGCTATTAAGAATTTCAAAAAGGTCAAAAATCATGTTTCAAATACTTATAATTGAGAATCAAAGACTGCTAATGTATTCAATAAACAATTTTATCTTTCTAGTACACATTTTAAAATGCATAAAACTAACAAAGGCGGATTCTCTACGTCGAATTCCAAATTTATGAAAGAAAATCTAATCTATATTGCTATAGTTCCTTTTAAATCTTGAAACAGAATCATTTGCAATGGTAATTATTTTGCCAATTCAGAAATATAAATGACTCTGATATATGGAAGAGCAGCTAATTACTATTTTAAATTCAATTGTCATATTTGTTCAAATGTTATTTATTTATTTCATACCTTGAGTATATCACAGTCAACAAAGTTAACAACCATATTATTAAGCTACTAACTGAGTTAGAAAACGAAATAAAATAAAAATTAAAAGCCTTGGGAAAAGAAAATGTTAACTGTCACGTTATCAAGTCATTTATGATAATTTCGATACATTGCATTATTAATATATAACGGTGAATCAAAAACTCACATCTTATTCAGAATAATAATGATTAAAAATAGAAAAAAATACAAATAATTTTTATGATATTTATCTTTCAGTTTTAAATTTAAAATTTTTTATAATATTTATTTTTTTAGTTTTATCAACATCTTTCATTAATACATTTTTACTTATATTTTTGTAAATAATTTTGTCTCTTAACTAATTATTGATCTTTATTTTCTAACGAAGGAACCAAAGGCTCATTTAAACTTTAAAAATTCATGAAAAAGTAAGAAATTATGATACGGAAGTGGCTACAAGAATCGGCTCGCAATCAAGTCAGATTTTCTTAGAAGCCAAAATATTTTCAGTCGTGCCCGCATTAAATCAAAGAGGTGTGTTATTTGAAATTAGCTTCTTGCAGAACAGCATACTTCCATACAATGCCAATCCAGTAAAAAGGTTCTTATTGACTAATTTTGGTGAGTGATAGGTTGAGGATGCATGATTGCAGGACCACCATTTGTTCTGCCGACCTGATTCTTATTGACTTCTGGTTGTAGGGCTATTTGAAATAACTTGTGTTCTATTGAACCCTATCAACATTGACCTAACTCAAAAATTTTACTTGTCTTGAGGTTTTCGCCATTCATTCCGATATGTTGCAAATGAGTGTAATGAGCGTTGTGAGCCGAATTAATTGTGTCGTAAATGTTCCACAGCTCACGCTGAACAATTGTTATTGAAATAATAAATGAATAGAGTGTACTCTGGTTCTATGCATTGTGATTCGGATTGTCAGCACTCTCTACCGGGGATATTTTTAACAAAAAACGTTTTGACCACAAGAAAAAATCAACTTTCTTGAGAGCTGTTTCTTTCAAACCACACTTCTTTATGATAATTTCTTCCTTTTTACGAACTTTTGGCTCACCCTGTATATAGAGCTAATAACAGGAATTTCTATAAACTTTTTTTTTTCATTTCCTACTATTAGTTTAAACTCACCCTATATATATATTTGAAATTTTCAATCTTGTATGAAATACTTTTTATTCATCAGTTCAAATACATTTTTTCAACTTGTAGTGGATGACATTTGATATTAATACAGTTTTCTCAAACAATAATTCATTATTTTTTAATTACCGAATAAATAGTAACAAACAAAAATAATAGTCCAACACCATATATAAAAAGGAAAATCGGTTATTGTGTCCCTGTCACGCAATACATAGCGCGTTGGACTTCTAATCCAAAGATCATGGGTTTCGAATCCACCTGGAATGGCCTAATTTCTGAGAATGTGAATTTTTTACCATACTATTTTATTTGAATAATTAAATTTAGTCAAAGAATAAATAGTAACAATACAAATATAGTCCAACACCCTATATAGAAAGGAAAATGGAAAATTGCGAAGAAAATCACTTCCTGTTTTGCCACTTAATATTGTGATTTTGTCTTATATATACACAAATTTATATTTATTGTAATTGTTTGATACAAATTAACTAAAATAAAATTTTTCTTTGTTGACCTAAGCAGGAAATGACTTAATTTTTTTTTCTTGCATTTATTTAAGTAAAGATGTTCATCACTACCATACATGGTTTTATCGAGTAGAATATTCTAAGCCGCCAAATCATGTGGAAACTCTTAATTTTTTCTAATGAACTATATGATATTAGCAGCTATTTGCTTAATACTGAGCCGCGGATAGGGTCATTTTGACCCAAAAGCAATTTTGTTTTCGATTTTCTCAAAAAGTTACAAACGGAATTGAAAAAAATTGACTTTTCCTATTTTTATACCAATAATAACCTGTGAAAATATGATACGTGAAATACTTATCATTTTTTTTTTTTTTAATACTTATACATAAAACCGTAGAATGGGTCATTTTGACCCCATTATAATCACAAGTACTAAATTTGCAATTCAACGATTCCTGGAAAGGGAAACGCTTTTTCAGTCCTCTAAGATACCGTATCTAATTTTCCTGTACAATGTTATAGCAGAAGAAACACTTCTGGAAAGAAAAAACAATGTGTAAATAAACGTAAAAAGTTGTCAGATTCAAATCCAGATGAAATTAACTCTGGAACTTTTGTTAGAAATGATGGAACGGGTTGAGAAAGCATCACCCTGAAAGTTATATGCGCGGAAGAATTGTTGAACATAATATTTTCAAAGAAAAAATTGGCCCAACCAGTTATGCAAAGCGAAATATTGAAAATGACTATGCAATTAGTTCAGGGAGGCTACCTATAGATGAGGCTATGCTTTCTCATATCAAAAATTGTACAGAGGAAGAAGCTCACCGGCAACTGGGAAAAAATGAATGGCCAACAACTTTAGACGGACTAGATGCTTTTATATCCGTTTTGTATACTCAAAGTATATACGGTGCAAATAATCTAGAGCTTCATATTCTGCGGTCTGTTGTTTGGGGTCTACCTTTTTTCCGTGATACTGCATCAAGAGACAGATTCTGAGAACTTATGAAATTTCTGCTATTCGACAAAAAAAAAACTACATGATCTGAACACCTTCAAACAGATAAATTGTGTTTCAGTTCTGAAGTTTGGAAGAAACTTATTGAAAATTCGATACTTTTCTCTAAACCAGGACCATATTTAACTATTGATGAATAACTGTTTCCGTCTAAAGCTAGATGTCGTTTCACCCAATATATGCCAAGTAAACCAGATAAATTTGGTGTCAAGTTCTGGCTTGCCGCTGATATTAATAGTAAATAGTGCTCAATGATTTTCCATATTTTGGTAAAGATGAGAAACGTTCTGTAAACCTATTTCTCTCCGAATACGTCGTTTTGCGTTTGATAGAACCTTTCAAAAATAAAGCAAGAAATATCACTACAGATAATTTTTTTCATTACATTAAATCTGTACCAAATGTTAGAAACGAAGAACACTAGTTTAACCGGGACGATGAAACGAAATCGGAAAGAAGTACCTAAATTTGTGGAAAAAGTAAAGATGCTGTTGCACGATACATTGTTGCTGGAGAATTATGATATAACTTTGACAGTTTATCAGGGAAAAACCAGAAAAAATGTCTAATTATTGAGCCTCTTCATCCCACAGTTGATATCGGCAATAATCACTCAAAAAGCTTCCAGGAATAATATCATTTTTTAACTCAACAAAATTTGGTGTCGACATTGCCGACCAAATGGCTCGAAATATTCTGTGAAGAGACAGGATCAAGGAGGTGGCCAGTTAATGAACTCTACAACACTCCTGATCTTGCAGGGATTAATTCATGAATTTTATACAAAGAAGTTACTGGTAAAAAACTTACGAGCAGAGAATATCTTCAACAACTCATTGCAGTGTTGCGTAGTGCGTATATTCACAAAAGAAAGTACAAGTCAGATACACAGACTAAAGCGGATACTATTGAAGGATCTGCGCAGATTTGAAATAGAATTCATTGCAAAGATTTCCAGCGTAGGAACAAAACTGTAGATACTTGTTCTGACTGTGAAATATCGATAAGTGGAAAGTGTACAAAATATATAAAAATAAGTTACCCAAATTGTGCATGAATTGTGTAGGAAATCTTGACTGGTAAGAAACTAAATATTTCTATTCAAGTTGTATGTATATTTTATTAATTGTATACAAATATTCCATATTGCAATATCTATTAGTTTTCATCACTTTTTATAACAATTTAATGTTAAAAATTAATAAATGTCATTGCCAAATAATCACTGTGTACTTTAAGCATAACAACATGGGTTTTTATTATTGGGGTCAACTTGACCCCACCCACGGTTTTAGGTATACCGAAACTGCCGCGGTTCTAGTGTTAATTAGGGTTTTACTGTGAGAACATCAAGTAACTTAAAAAAAAGTTTTATCTAAGTTTCGCCGTACAAAAAAAATAATAATTGAAGTAGTTTCCAGCATAGTAATACATCATTTAGTAGAAAGGAAACGATTTTCAAAACATCATTATTCGACTATTTCAGAAATCCTCGTACATGTTAAAAATTTAGATGTAAAAAGCATAAAAACCTTACACTTAATATTTCACCGACGTCTTTGAAAATTTCTTTCCCTCAGAAAATAAGTTTCAATAAATAAGCTTTCAAAGGCATGACTGGTATCTTACACAAATTACGATTTCTCTTTTTGAACATTCGAATGTAGGTCTCGTATTCCTCAGTGGATGAGAGAAAACCTTGACAAATTCTTCGCACGTTTATTTTGAACAAGATGAAAAATTCAAATAAAAAAGAACTTTGGATAGAAAACATTATATATTGCATAATATCCAGTTTTGCAGAAACAGACTTGAAAGAAAGAGAAAATGTTTGCGGATTTAAAAAGAATGTAGAATATACTTTTAATGTTTACGCAACGCGCCAATCAATTTGACATTTCAAATTCAAAACCAGATGGCATATATTGTTTTGGAATGCTCATCTTGGTTTAATTTTGAATATATATTATGGCAGTGCTTCTCAAACTTTCAATGTTTGCGACCCAATATTCAATCATAATTTGCATTGCGCCCCTCCATACTATAACGATGTATTAAATGCAACAATTCTATACATTGAAGCTAAACTTACAATACGACTTTAACTCTTTAAGTACCTTCGACGTATATAAACGCTTCACTCAGTAGTGTGTTAATTGCCCCTAGACGTATATATACGTCTTTCGGAAGTACTATCTTTTCTGTGAACTGCTATCCATAAAATTATTCCGAAGGCTTTGGAAAGCAATAAAATGACCTTGACAGTGTTTGCGAAGGATTTACTTATTTCATAGGATTTTTGATGATTTATTCTTTTCTATCCCCTCAATACACACATACGCTTACTTATGTGCTAAATGTGTAGCATTGCGGAACCAATCACGTAATTTTTATTCCGCAGTTAAGGGATTAATTATAAACTCACAAAAAATTATCAAGATAAGAGTTAATATTTGCATATAATTTTATATATGACAAATCCATGGGTCACTGGTAATTATTAAACTTGTCAGTATTGTTAAATTAATTATAAAATTAATTGTGCATTACTGATACATTTATAAGTGTATTATAGTGTAAATGAGTATTTTATTTTTATTATGTCAGAATGTATTGTTTGTTTACTTTCAGTAAGATATTAATTATTTAAAATAATCTTTTGTTTTTCACTTTTCAATATGCTCGCACCCCCTCGTAGGGTTATTACGCCCTCCTAGGGCGCCCCACAGTTTGAGAAACACTGATCTATGGCATTTACTTTATTGAGATATGTGCTTAGAATTTGCAATTTCAACCGTCAGAAAGCCATATAAGTAAACCGCTCGCTTGCCTTTATTTGGACTGTACTAATGAATGTAGTTCTACTTCTTAAGGAGTCTTAGGGGTGTTAATTTTGTCTCGAGGGGTAAAAATATAAAACAATTTTCAAACAGGTATAATTATTTTAAATTTAATTTAAATAATTCGAATCTTTTACACATTATTTACAAAGTATTGTGGTTTCAAAAAAGTACGAAATGTTTGAAATAAAATCATAATTTTAAAAATTTTAAGCATATGAAAATAAGAAATAATTTTGGAATAAATGTTAAGTAATTTTTGCGTTGCTCTCGCTATTTTCTAAAATAGTAGTATTTGATGCATAAAATTTTTTAGAGTTATAAAATATGTATCATACTCTTTAAACCTTACTTAAATTAAGAATAATATGTCTTTTGTACTTCAAAATTTTTGAAAAATATTGAAATTTAAAAAAAAATTGAAATGTAAGTTTTTTAATTTTTTAAAAAATATAATTTATTATTCTATTTATATAAAAATACTACAGTGCAATAATGACACATTTAACTTTATATACTAACTTAACTTCATAATACAGTGTAATAATGATACATTTTTATTACATATATTTTTATTGCTAATAATTAAAACTACTATTTTAGCAAATAGCATGTGCATATATTTACAGAAATTTTAATTTCATATGCTTATAATTTCTAAAATTATGATTATATTTTAAACATTTTACACTTTTCTAAAGCCCCATTCTTTAATGAAAAACGTGTCAAAAATTCGAATTGTTTAATCGTAATTTCAAAGAGTTATATATATTTGAATATTGTTTATATTTTTCAATGAGCATTCCTTAGATTAAACGTTTTTAAAAAGGGATTATGGGTTTGAAGATTTATTAACTTCGGTCCATAATAATATGTTTATACGCAAAGAAACCTACACCATAGTTTAAAGAGGGTTTTCCTTTAGTTTCATGCAAGAGTCAATATGACCATTTAAATAACGTATCTACAATAAGACTCAGATATAATTACAGTTTTCCTTACTTTGAATCGACACAATGTCCTTTATTTTTATTAAATAAAAGCTTTTAATACGTTAAGAAATGTATCAACGGATTTTTAATTTCAACATCATATATTACAATTATCAATGAGAAATAATACAGCTAAAATAGATAAATTAAACAGCTTATAAAAGTACTAGAAAAATAAAATTATAGGAAAAATAAATATTGTCCTAGACATAATTAGCAAGATCAATTTACTTAACGTAATCTAAACTCTTTAATGAAATTGTACAAAGCAATTCCTGAATTTCATATTGCTCTAAAATTAATTAATAATTCCATTTCAATTCATTGATAGAAATAGATAATTTGATATGTTTGTCTATCTTTATTATTCATCTTTTATTTGAAACTATAATTAACATTTTCATAGTTCCTAAGATAAAATTTTTCATTGGGTAAATGTAGATTTGTTATTTGATTTTTCTGTTCATTATAATTTGAATGGATTTCTTTGTTTATCAAAAATTATGCAGTGATGTTTCTTGTTTGTTAGTTTTAAATTGTTTATCAGATAAAATTTATGCAACTACTTACAATAATTAAAAAAAATTTTTAAATAAAAAGAAATTAATAATGATTATTAGCGACATATTGTTTGAATCAATTTTGTAAGAATAACATTTTTATTTACTTTAAGATATAGGTATGTATAAGTTTTCCTATGGGGACCTATATATGTGACATTTGGGTTGAGGTTCGTTAGCTTGTAAAGACCAAGAGCTAACAAACATAAATTTTATGTTCTAACAATAACTAAGAAAAGAAACTACGTAATTACGCAAATACAAAATTAATACAATTACTAGCAAATTTAACGCTGAATTTAAGTAAAGTTAGGTAATTACTAGCGCTTCGTTCCTACTGCAGCTTTTCACGTTGTCGGTCCTTTTAGGTTTTCCTGGTTCTATCTATTCTGTCTGCCTCATTTGCGCACAAGAGATCTCAGCTAGCATCCCTCACTCAAGCGCACTCAGTCACGTGTCATGGCACTGGCAGGCACTGCCATCCCATACGGGCCTTATATATATATATATATATATATATATATATATATATATATATATATATATATATATATATATATATATATATATATATTCATACATACTTTACAGGGTATCCGGGCTTAAAGTATCCAAGAATAATGACTTATTATTACATAACTACCCATCTGAGTGTAATAAACTGTTCATCCATGAATTGGAAAAATCTCCGAGATTTTTTGGGGTCTAGTCCGAGCGGCCACACGTGCGCACATTGTTCGGCAATCACAGATGACAAAATTTTTTATAGTGACTTCATTAGTACAAATATGGACACCACAGTAGAAGATAAAGTGCGTAATTTGGTTAACGGAATTTAAATCAGTCACGCGTGTACAGCAAAGTGTTCGAACAGAACGGAATGTCGTTATTGGCTTTAATAATAAACTTATCAGGAATACAACAAAATGAATCACGCACACGATCAACAGCGTATTCTATCAAGAAAACTCAAGGATACTTTTCAGTTTGAGATAAAAACCCTCCTTTAAAGGTTTTTCCCCCGGGGGATAGTTTTTGTTTATAGGGGGCGACATTTAATTCTGTTCGAACATGTCGCTACACACGCGTGACTGATTAAAATTACGTTAATTCCACTGCACCCTTTTCTGTGGCGTCCACATCTCTACTAATAAAATCGTGAAAAAAAGTTTATCACGCGATTCCGAATAAGTGTACGTGGGCCGATGGGACTAAAAAAAAAATCCGGAATTTTTTCAGTACATGAATGAACGATATTACGTTTATGGAAGTTCAATTAAGATATTACTTTTCCCTTTTTAACCCGGGTCACCCTGCAATATAAATGTTTTGCTTTCGGGTACTTAAAAAAAACAATTTAATCACAAAAAACGCAAATTTTTAAACCTCGAATTTGCTGAGCAATTATTTTTTGCCACAACATGTTGATTTACATTTAGGAGATTTTTTATTCTGGAGAAAACAATTTCGGCTTAGAGCTATTTCTATCAACAACATGTGGAAGAAATGTAAAGTATAATGAAGGGTATTTATTGAAGCTAGATCCTACCAGATCTTAGAAGTTCAAGAAAGAATTTTGAAAATATTCAAAATTGTAAGTTTTGAGAAAAGAACTTTGAGAGAGTTTAACTTCAAAATATTTTAGCCTTTCATGGCTTGGTGATTTTTGTTGGTTTGATTGCTTATACGCATTGTACTATGAATAGCAGCTATTGCTGCCTTACACACGTAGTGGCATTTGCACTGGGGATAGTATCAAATGCGACTAAAATCTCCTATTACTTATGAAATAAATATTACTTGTATGTTCGAGGAAAGGTAACGTTTATTTCCACTGACTCTAATTGTAACCCCTAATTCAAAAGAGGAATAAGTGTGACACTTTCAAGATTTTAGGGTTCAGTCAATAAAAGTGAACATCAATCACTGACCACTGGGTTTTCTTAGAAAACATTATATAATTTACAGCCTCGTGGCATATATCATTTTTTCGAAAGCTGTACTGTTGCCATATTTTATTCGAAGACAACAAAATTTCATAAAACAACTTATGTACTAATCTGCTTTACCATAATACAGTAGCGCACACAAGGGGGGTGTCCTAGTGGTCCGGACCCCCATAGCCCTTGATTTTATTTTCGATTGGTTATAATCCTATGTATATATAACGTAAAATTTAATAATGTATTTGTTATTAATAATTGTACTTATTAATTAATGCCACTATTTATTCAATACTTAATTCTGTATTGTTTTTGTTCCTGAAAATTGACAAAATCAAAAGAATATGTTGGGCGGCGTATCGGAACATAATACCAAAATGGTGGACTTTCGACCCTGAACACCCCCCTTGAAAAATTTTTGTGTGCGCTACTGCCATAATATAAATATTTTTTTTTTATGTATGGCCTATAATTTTAGACTATTTCTCTTTGTGTTCATAATTGAAAGAATTTGAATATTATATAGTAATGCTTTTGTCAATTTTCATGAGACAATTTTGTGCGAGTTCTAATTAAAATGCTTTACCAAAAACTTAGATATTCATTACTTTATTAAAATTCTTGCATTATTATTATTTATAGCAATCTTCTCATACATTACGTACCGTAAAATTCCGCGTATAAAGCGCACAGCCGTATAGTGCCTATACCTTCAAGTGGCAATTTTTAGTTTTTAGGTTTATTCATCAGTATAAAAATGCCGTATATTCCCTTTTAGTATTGAAAACCCCAAAATGCAAGCAATGTTTTAACACTGAAGTAATTTTTTCGAGGTATTATTCCAAGCTTTAGAAAAAAAACAATGTACTTCAAGAATTGCAACCCTTTAAGTTCATAAAGAATGCCATTCATTTTAAAGAAACAGTATTCCGATATTTGTAGAAAACTCATTTTTGCTATGTTCATTCTTGTTTCTTTTTAAAGCATCATTTTTATACTCGATGTGTAACGCGAACCTGTAAATTTGGATTTCATTTTTTGTGTTATAAGTGGGCTTTATGCGCCAGATGACACGGTAGTACCTTTAGATATATATGCATTGACCAGCTTTGCCAGCGTAGGGGGAAATGTTCAGAAAATATATGCTTTTAAGAATATGTGGAAAATATTTTTGGGAGTTTATCATTAATGACAGATCAAGATATATTTAATATTACGAAGATAGTTATCATAATAATGTAAATTATTTATTTCTTCCACAGTTTTAATATCATCGTATTTTTATTTATTTTTTTCGTATTTACGCCAAATAATTTTTGAAAGATTTACAATTTGATTATTATTCATATTATATTACTTAGCTGACTTAAACCTTGAAATTGTTAAAATATTAAAATATGGTTTGTATTAATTGTTAGTATATGAAAGGTATAATCTAATGTGATAATTAAATCGGACAACAATTAATTTTCAATGTATTTATCAGAATGCCTTAATAATATTTGAATTATATATTTAACCTCCGCTAACTATTTAGCTTTGGTTATAATCTAACTTACAATACTTTCTGCAGAATTAGTTCCCCCATTCTATTAAACTTCATAATTATAACATGAAGTAATTCACACTTATTCTACGAATCCTTCAAGATAATTTATCCAAAACATGAATTGATATTAACTTAAACTATCAGCAACGATGACCGTTTTCTTGAAAGGCTCAGAACAATTCGACGTATTATTTTAAATTAATATTATATAGCTCATTTTGAATGCAAATGCAATTCATTTGGAATGCAATTATGGAACAATATCATACGAGTCTCTCTCTCTCTCTCTCTCTATATATATATATATATACACACATATGGATACACACGTAAATGGATGTTTGTATGTATGACATCGCTTCACTCCCACACCTTTCAAATGATCACTTTGAAAATTGGCATGTACATGTATTTTTTGTGGAGAAGGTTTTTGTGCATCCTCTTTGTGTCAGCTTCCCACCAGGTAGCGCTACAGCATATCAACTTCTGCACCGTTCAGTCAATCTCCAAGTTGCCAACAGAATCGCCAGAAATGATGCCAACTTGACTCTATTGCCAACATTTCTGTATGTTTGTATTGAAACGCCATTATAATGTAAGGAACGGCTGTGCTTGCGAATTTTACAGTTTTAACATAAAATAAATACAACAGAAAGTAACATTAACGTATTACACATCTAGATATAAATTATTTACAATATTTTAAGCGTTCATTAAACAAAATTTGTAACAATGTGTTATTTTTGCTGAGCAGAGATCGGCTTAGGAAGGTATTTTCAAAAAGCAGCCCACAAGAGAGTTACGGGGCGTTATAAATATAAAAAATTCCTTTTTATTAGTCATTGTATCTTATTTAAAATTTAACAAATATGATTTTTGGATCATCTGAGATATGCAAAAAGTCTTTTTTACTATTGTTAAATTTGCAGTTCACGTAAAATTACCTCATTAAAAACTTCTTTATCCTTCAATCTGTATTGTTTAATTTTTTAATTCATCCGTTTGGAAAACGGGTATACCAGCTAGTATATTATATAAATGAAACACAGAAAAATAAAAGTTTATATTATAAGTATCAGTGGTCATTGTAACTCGCAGCCGTCGACTGCACGAAAAGGGATCCAATACATGATTGATTATTTCTGGCTTTCAAAAGTCAATTACCGACATCCTGATCAAATGACTTACTTTTCCCGATCCATCTTTATTTGGGTAGAACGTCTGAGAATATAGAATAGATTAAGATGTAGAGTACTTATACCTTCATCTTTCCTCGGCGCTGTTCCTACCTTACCAAAAATGAGTTTGGAGAAGTACTTTATTTAACGTGTAAATATACATTTAGAGTTCTTGAGAATTTATTTTCATTACTTTTTTTAAAAATTTCTACTAGTTCAAAAAGGGACTTTTGAGAAACCAAGCTAAAAATTAAATAATTCTTTTTCCTTTAAGTTTATTTACAGCTTTCAATAAGTGAGGAATAATAAAAGTAAAACTCTACCAGATGTAAGAAGAATGTGTAATTTCTTTAATAAAAGAAAATAAATTAAATGTAGTTTTTTCTGTCAAATCAAAAAGATATATTTAGGCTCATGTTATCAACATTAACGATTAAACATATTAGCATAATTAAAATATATCCCACAATTCAATTGTGTATGTGTGTGTGTGAAGTTGTACCTATATTAAATTAAATTACCGTAAAATCAGTCGTGCAATGCTTACTTTTAACCCAAAAAATAAGGCATTTATAGGTGAGCGTTTAATGCCGCGCATATAAATGATAACTTTAAAAACAAAACAGAAGAAAAAAGAGATGAAGATAAAAAAAATGGGACTTCTGCATTGATCGAAAGACGGTTTATTTTGAAACAAATGACGTTCCTTATGAACTTAAATGGTTGTAATTCTAGAACTAGACTATTTTTTTCCAAAGTTTGGAAAAATACCTCGAATAAATGACTTCAAAACAAAAGAGCATTGCATAAGATCAGTCAGGTTCTTTCGTAAAGTAGGAGGTGCTCGTTATACGGCGAACATACATAATTTTTTTTAAAAAAATCCACTTAAAAATATAGCTCAGCAATTATACAACTCTAACCAGGTGAAAGAAGGTAGAACATTCATGTCGTCAGTGTCCACTGAATTGACAGGCCTAATTTTAAATTGGTTTACTTTTCCTTTTTCTCTGTCAGATCTCTATTACAACGACCTAGAATTGAATACAAAGAATAAATCTATTGCATTTGTTCTTTTTATACATCACGGCAACTCATTTAACTCGAAATCCAAGTTAATTTCTAAATTCAGGGTTATTTTGACTCAGGACACCATAGACTGGTCTCCAACAAAGACAAATAGTTTGGCAACTATCCAATATGAAAAGAAAATGAACTGATCTAGTTTGTGCTTACGGTAAACAAGATTTAATGGTTTTGTAAACATGCACCAGAATTTTGTAGTGGTAATTTGGCAACTTTAAAGTGCATAACTGCTATTATTTGTTCCATGATAAATTGAAGCGACAGTAAATAATTTCAAATTAGAACACATTTGATGTTTTACAAAATGACCTTTGATTTTTCCTAAGATTTTCAAATATTTCTAATAAGTTTCTTAATACGGTTTGTACTTATTTAAGGGGATGGTGGTTTTTTTAGCAATGTCAGATTTCGGTCAAAATTGCGATTTTGATTTTCTATACTAATACTATTCCTTATATTTCATAGAGTATTTATATTAAAGACTTTTGTCATTTTGATTAATAATTACTGATTTATTTTTTATTTTAATCAAATAAATGTTTAAATTCACTTTTCTTAGCTCTCGAATTTTCCCTTTTCATTGTTACCCTTTTCATAAAGGAAAATAAATTAAATGTAGTTTTTCTGGCAAATCCAAAGCTATATTTAGACTCATGTTATCAACATTAACGACTAAACGTAAAGCTCCTTACGTTTTAAATTACGTCATATCTCTTTGAAACTTTCACAACTTATAAAAGAGGATACAATTCACAAATGTGTGCATTAGTTTTCTAAAATATTTATGGATCATATTTTGTGCAGCCTTGAATGAGTGATAATTGTCGAAATATTTCATATAATATATTTCATATAATGCACAGATACATTTTGTTGTGGTTCATAAATATATAAAACAAAAAATATGTACATATCTTAAAAACTAATGCACAAGGAGCATTTTTAAAAATAGTTTTAAAAAATTTATATATATATATATATATATATATATATATATATATATATATATATATATATATATAATTTTTTTAAAATAATCAGTTGTTAATAGTTTTTTTTTCTCAAAAATATAATGATGGAAATTTGTAAAATATAACAATAATTTACTGTATGTATTCCATTTTCAACTAATTAAGCTAACAAGTTTCAATGGTTCACCGTCCCCTTAAACCGTAAAATCTATTTGAGTCAAATAGTTAATAAAATATTTTACATTTTTATAATTATTTACACACACAAAATACTTAACATAGAATTTGTTTAAAATGTTATTGCAGAAAAACGATTGAGGCTTTGATCAAACAATTAATTCTAATATGTTGAAAAATCCTGAAAAACATATTTAACCCCTTCCCGGCATTTCCCGAGCTGATCTCGGGCAGACAAACATATTATCCTGGTTCCTCCTGAGTGTAGTTTGGGCACTGTGAAAATTTATACTGTGTGATTGGTCTCTAGCAAAATATTTCAACTGTGTTCTTATGGTTTCGAAAAATTGAAAAGTACCACACGGAGGAATGTGTCTGCACATCCTTCTGCTGGACACTCACCTTCACGCTTGTCTGAAAGACACTTTGTTGACAACATTCCCCCAACAGAGAATAAAGCTAATCCAACACAATAGTGCGGTATTTGTTGCTCAAAGAGAGATAACGAAGGGGGGAAAGTAAGAAGAGAAACAAGATTCTATTATGTTCAGATTGCAAAGTTGAGTTATGTGCAGTAACATATTTTCGAATTTATCATACACTATCGAAATTTGATTTACGATTTCATAATCATTTATGTAAATGCAAAAGTTATAAATAAGATTTCTAATTAAAGATAAATGTTAGATATATATTCTAACCTATATAGCTTGTGTGAATTGACTATAAAGTCTATTGTTTTTTACCATAAAGAAAACCAACTTTACAGGTAAATTACTCATTTATTTAAAAAGATTTTTTTGCATTAACTTTTAGAAAATTTTGTGTGATTTCTAATTAAAGATAAATGTTAGATATATATTTTAACCTATATAGCTTGTGTGAATTGACTCTAAAGTCTATTGTTTTTTACCATAAAGAAAACCAACTTTACAGGTAAATTACTTATTTATTTAAGAAGATTTTTTTGCATTAACTTTTAGAAAATTTTTGTGTGATTTAAATAAAGATAAATGTTAGATATATATTCTACTTATAAAGCTTGTGTGAATTGACTTAGTAACTTTGTTTTCTTACCATAAAGAAACCAACTTTACAGGTGGTGCAATTTGGCTTATTTAAAAAGATTTTTTGCATTAACTTTGTGTACCTGTGTGATTTCTAATTAAAGATAAATGTTAGATATATATTCTAACCTTATAGCTTGTGTGAATTGACTCTAAAGTCTTTTGTTTTCTACCATAAAGAAAACCAACTTTACAGGTAAATTACTTATTTATTTAAGAAGATTTTTTTGCATTAACTTTTAGAAAATTTTGTGTGATTTCTAATTAAAGATAAATGTTAGATATATATTCTTACCTATAAAGCTTGTGTGAATTGACTCTAAAATCTTTTGTTTTCTACCATAAAGAAAACCAACTTTACAGGTAAAGTACTCATTTATTTAAAAAGATTTTTTTGCATTAACTTTTAGAAAATTTTGTGTGATTTCTAATTAAAGATAAATGTTAGATATATATTCTAACCTATATAGCTTGTGTGAATTGACTCTAAAGTCTTTTGTTTTCTACCATAAAGAAAACCAACTTTACTGGTAAATTACTCATTTATTTAAAAAGATTTTTTGTATTTAACTTTTAGAAAATTTTGTACTGTAATAAAGATAAATGTTAGATATATATTCTAACCTATATAGTTTGTGTGAATTGACTTAAAGTCTTTTTGTTTTCTACCATAAAGAAAACCAATCCTTTATAGGTAAGCACTCATTTTAAAGATTTTTTTTGCATTAACTTTTAGAAAATTTTGTGTGATTTCTAATTAAAGATAAATGTTAGATATATATTCTAACCTATATAGCTTGTGTGAATTGACTCTAAAGTCTATTGTTTTCACCATAAAGAAAACCAATCCTTACAGGTAAATTACCTTATTTATTTAAAAAAGATTTTGCATTAAACTTTTTAGAAAATTTGTGTGATTTCTAATTAAAGATAAATGTTAGATATATATTCTAACCTATATAGTTTGTGTGAATTGACTCTAAATCTTTGTTTTCTACCATAAAACCAACTTACAGGTAAAGTACTCATTTATTTAAAAGATTTTTTTGCATTAACTTTGGGAATTTTGTGTTATTTCTAATTAAAGATAAATGTTAGATATATATTCTAAACCTATATAGCTTGTGTGAATTGATTTAAAGTCTTTTGTTTTCTACCATAAAGAAAAACCAACTTTACAGGTAAAGTACCTATTTATTTAAAAGATTTTTTGCATTAACTTTTAGAAAAATTTTGTGTGATTTAATTAAAGATGTCGTTAGATATATATTCTAACCTATATAACTTAGTGAATTGACTCTAAAGTTCATTGTTTTCTACCATAAAGAAAACCAACTTTTACAGGTAAATTACTATTTATTTAAAAGATTTTTTTGCATTAACTTTTAGAAAATTTTGTGTGATTTCTAATTAAAGATAAATGTTAGATATATATTCTAACCTATATAGCTTGTGTGAATTGACTCTAAAGTCTTTTGTTTTCTACCATAAAGAAAACCAACTTTACAGGTAAAGTACTCATTTATTTAAAAAGATTTTTTTGCTTTAACTTTTAGAAAATTTTGTGTGATTTCTAATTAAAGATAAATGTTAGATATATATTCTAACCTATATAGCTTGTGTGAATTGACTCTTAAGTCTATTGTTTTTTTACCATAAAGAAAACCAACTTTACAGGTAAATTACTCATTTATTTAAAAAGATTTTTTTGCATTAACTTTTAGGAAATTTTGTGTGTGAATGGTGTTATAAAGTTTAAAAAGTTATGTATGTTTGGAAATAAGCATAATTTTTTTTATTCATAATCTAGAAATAAAATGAACCTGGAAGGGGTAAATATATTATATTAATGGATATATGTTATATTTTAAGCACTGCAATGACTTTCATGAGCACTAAATTGATTATTAATACCATGAGTTTTTCTGCATCCAACAAAAAAAAAAAAAAAAATGAATTGATAACTTTTTTTAAGAGCAAGAAACCTCTATATCGACAATGTTAAATTGGCTGTTTTCGAAGTACTTTTTCTCAAAATCTGTTATACTTGCAAGTTTGAGAATTTTTTTATAAAATTAAATTACACCTTTTTCATTATACTGAAATGAGCTTTTACCTAATTTTGAATTTTTGATAATTTATAAAATATTTTATCAAACATAAGGAAATTTAACCCATTTTTCACATAAAAAAATTTATAAAAAAAAATTTTTGAATTTTTTTACAAAATATTCTTATTTCAGTATATATTAACATTCATCATAAATATATCATAAAAAATTTACGTACCTGTGAACAGTATTTTCTCAGGAAAGGTACATCGAATATCAAAGTTTACATTTTGAGATAAATTGACTTTAATGTATGCAGTGAGACTTCTAATCAGCAAGGAAATAAAAAAAATAAATAAAAGGCTCAATTAACAATAAAAGATACATGTTATACATGTTTTAATTTATATCAGAAGTTCAACTTTTAAGCAAAGACGAAGTATTTAGTTTACATTTTTCACACCCTTCAAACTGGCGTGGCCCAGTTTCAACGATTATTTTAAAATAGTTTTTAATAGTTTTTAACAACCCTAGAGGTTAAAGTAAGGTATTTTCAGAAAGGTGAAAATCTATACAATTTGAAAATGCATCTCAAGATCTCAAATTGTCAAAAAAAAATAAGATTTTAGCTTTCCAACATGCCTTAAAAAGTTCAGGTAGGATATTATTTGACTGGTAAAAAAGCTAAAAATCACATTCAATTAAACTATTAAAAATTTTATTTATAGGTTAAATTTAAGAGATTATTTACATGCTTCATTTTTTAGCATTTTAATTGCAAATACAACGCTAAAAATACATCTACCGACTTCCATAAAAAATAAATTGTTGTCTTGTATATGTATATATACTTCGGCTGGCAGGGTACGTGGTTGGTTTGTCGCTGGCTTTATGTGTCTAAGACTGCGGGTTCGACCCCGGCCCAAGTAGGTGGATTTTCATGATACAGAAAATTGACAGCAGCCCTATCGTATGACTATGCGGCACGTAAAAGATCCCTAACGTGTCTTTGTTGGCTTGGGTGCTCTCGGCAAAATTAAATCCTAGTGCCGGTTCCCTCTGGATAGGAAACTGGACGTAAAAATTATTTGCGGTAATTGGTATAGCCTAAATGGGTGCCGGGCTAAAAAGTGATACCAGCTACTGGGGAATGTACTAGGTCTGCAAAGGTTAAAAATACCAATGCGCAGCCCCATTAAAAAAAATATTTATATCTTGGCATAAGTATACAAAAAAAAGTCATATATTGTATAATTTATTATAAGACATATAAGAACATTTAGAATTGATGATAAGTTTAAGCAGAAATACAAGTTATACAAGATTCCATTGTGTTAATGTGTGTAATACCTACAGAATAATACTTTTTCAAAGATTATAATTTGAAACATAATTGAATCAAATATCGATTTCTAAATATATTCACAATGTGATTTGATTTCAAAGATACTGAATCAAGTCAGAAGATAGTAAGTACTGCAAAGATTATAAATGAAGGAACATTATGCTTAAAAATGGAGAATATTTTCCAATAGAACTTAAGGTTATGAGAGAATGTATGCCACGATGAAAAAAAAAAAATGAATTGATTGATAGCGATTACTTAGTTATTAAATACAAACGCCAAAAAAGCACTGCAAAACCCAGTAAAACATTCTGTCAGGGCTATTTATATACTTGGCAATATTAAACTTTCAGGCATTCTCTACACTTGACTTTTGGATTCAATCATCCGAAAAATCATGAAAACTTCGACAAGCGAGAGAAGGAAGGTTAAAACCGGGCCCCTTTCGATCCGAAAATGAGTATCTTAGCCACCACGCCAAAGCAATCGTCATTGCGTGGAGGCTATTACTGGTTTATCTAGATATCACACCGTCACTCTACCCCATGCCAGTGATTCTGTGAATAGGCGAACGAACGATACCATATTCGGTGTGAGCGTGTGAGCAGTTGCGTCACTTTAAGTGTGACGGCTTGTGAGTTGCGTCATATGTGTGAGACGGCTTTGTGGTTGCGTCGTGTCTGGAATGCTTGCTGAATGCAATGGATAGATGGATACGACTTTGCGGTTCTTTTATGGCCAGGTCACCAATGAAGGAAGATTAGAACCGGGCTTCCGATCTGATTCGCATCTTAGCTACACCACGCCAAAAGCACCGTCAGCTGCGTGGAGGCTATTATTGGTTTATCTAGATATCACACAGCCGCACTACCCCATGCCAGTGATTCTGTGAATAGGCGAACGAACGATACCATATTCGGTGTGAGCGTGTGAGCAGTTGCGTCACTTTAAGTGTGACGGCTTGTGAGTTGCGTCATATGTGTGAGACGGCTTTGTGGGTTGCGTCGTGTGTCTGAATGCTTGGTTGAATTTGCAATGGATAGATGGAGCTACGACTTTGCGGTTCTTTTTTATGGCCAGGGTCACCAATGAAGGAAGATTAGAACCGGGCTTCCGATCTGATCCGCATCTTAGCCACCACGCCAAAGCAATCGTCATTGCGTGGAGGCTATTATTGGTTTATCTAGATATCACACAGCCGCACTACCCCATGCCAGTGATTCTGTGAATAGGCGAACGAACGATACCATATTCTGCGTGTGAGCGTGGAGCAGTTGGCAAATACTTTAAGTGTGACGGCTGAGTTGCGCCATGTGTGAGACGGCTTTTGTGGGTTGCAGTCGCGTCTGAATGACGGCTTGGTTGAATTTGCAGTGGATAGATGTAGCTACGACTACTGCGGATCTTTTTTATGGCCAGGGTCACCAATGAAGGAAGGTTAGAAACGGGCTTCCGATCTGATCCGCATCTTAGCCACCACGCCAAAAATGGGCCAACCGGGGGAGTGCTTCCATTTATTTTGATATCACACCGCCACACGAGGAAAAACCGTGGGACTCTGTAACAGAATGCTTATTGCAAATGAAAAAAGAAAAGAATATGAGGGGTTTGGGCAATTAAGGATGTCAGTCCCTTTTTTATTCGTATATATTTTAATAAAAATTTTTAATATTACATAAGGGATCCAGGGGGTTAAATTTCTTAGAGGTTTTGAAAATATAAAACGATTTTCAAAAAAGTTATAATTTTTTAAAATTTTAAAATTAAATTTTTTTTGGGAAACTTTACAAAAATTTTTTTATAAAAGAATGGGGCTTTTTGGGAAAAGTATAAAAAAGTTTAAAAAAATAATACTACTTTTAAAAAAACCTAAGCATATGAAAATTTATAATAGATATTATGTATTTTTGTGTTGCGCGCGCTATTTTAAAAAAAGAAGCCTCCTTTATGTATAAAACCTTTTTTGGAATTATAAAATGCATCATAATCTTTTTAAAACCCCAACTAATTTTAGTATTATATATTTTTGTATTTCAAAAAAATTTGTTTTACGAATTTTTTTAAAATTTTTTTAAAAAATTTTTAATTATTAAAATATGTAATTTTATATTTTATAAAAAAAGTGTAATAAGAATCATTTATCTTTTTTAAATCAACTTATATTAGTTTAATTTAAAACTACTATTTTTTGAAAAATAAAAATTTCGTGACGTAAAATTTAATAAATATTTCTTATAGAAAAATTTTTTATTTTCATATGCTTATAATTTTTAAAATTATGATTATATTTTCAACATTTTATGCTTTTCTGAAGCCCCATTCCCTTTTATAAATAATGTGTAAAAGATTTTGAACTGTTTAATTTTTTTAAAAAGAATTATAATTTTTTTTAAAAATTGTTTATATTTTCAGACCCCTAGAGAAAATTTTAACCCCCCCGAGCCCCTTTTTTAATTTTTATCATTAGATGGCCCACAGCTACTATGGATTGTGAAACTTTTTAAATGAGGTTTTTCAACAATTATATCTAATCTAATACTAAAAAAAAGCTCCAAAAAATGCATTTATTATTGTTTTTATTATTTTCTTTTTTTAATTTTTTGTTTGATAGAGAGATAAAAGGGAAGTAAAAATAGCCAAAGGTTTCTTATAGATGCACATACTTTTAAAATAATCTATTCAAATATTTCCATTTGATAGAAAAAAAAAGGTCTTTTAATTGACATAAAGAAGACATAATACCATGTAAGTTCTAACTTTTTTTAAATGTCAATTAATAAAAGTTGTATGTTTTGACAATTTTGGATGTATAATATCTAACAAGAAAAATAGCATTTATAATGTTTTATTCTGTATAAAATGGCGGAAAAAATAGAGCTAAATGTCCTGACTGAATTCAAAAAAATTGGGAAAAACAAACTCTGCAGTCCTTTTCAGGTCAGAGAAAAAAAAAGATGATATTTTAAAAAGGCTTCAAAGGATCTTGTGTAGTTCCCCAAACCTGAAAATAAGATTTCCGCTCGCTTTTTCAAAGATTTTGATGTGTATTTTTGGTTTTTTCATCCCCGATATCGCAGAGCTGGATCAGGTCCATGAGTCCATTCAACCCAAAAGTCCAAAACCAATAGGGGGTCTTTTTAACCAAGACCGTTTGGGGCCCCAAACAAAAAATAAAAAAAGTGTCCAGGGGGGAAATTTTAGCAAAAAGAACACTTAGTTCATGGATGGGGGAAGAAGCAGCTTCTATAAATCAAGGGGATCTGGGGCACCAGTGGCGGAAAACACTTACCTGGACAAAACATTAGGGCCACAAAAAGGGGGGGGCCCTTAAGCCTTGAGTGACCCTACCAAAGAGAATACACTCCTGACGTACTTCTCACCCTTTTTGTCCAGTGTCACCCCCCCGAAGGGGTGAGGGAGTCTGTAGGACTTGAGGGGGGGTTTTTTTTATTCATGGGATTGTTAACAAAGCGTTTCCCCATAGCAAAAAAAAATTTAGTCTTAGGGCAAAATTGTCAAAAATCAATAATTAATAGCAATTCCAACCCCGGAACCCAAAT
>BMAV01004131.1:0-17220 GCA_019973955.1 Trichonephila inaurata madagascariensis
TAAAAAATTTACTGAAAGTAAGCTAACAAAATACATCCCGTCATAGTAAAAAAAATTTAAATTAACGTTTGCACTGATATAATACAATATTGTGTATCGTATTGGCCAATGTTTTTTATAAAAAATTTTAACAATACTAATTTAAAGAACGGGTTAAATAATAAATTTTTCCCCCACGGGTTTGTAATGTAAAATTATTAAAAATTAACCCCTTTTTGAAAATCCTTCTTGGATTGAAAACAGATTCTCCCAATGCCTCCATTTTCCACGTAGACGGCGTAGTTTTTCATTGGGGAGAGGAAAATAAAAATCCTCTGAAATAAAAATAAATCATTACAATCCCTGCCATACTTTTTGCACCAAAGCTTTCAGAATAATTTTATGGACAACAGGGGAGAAAGGTCTTACCTCGAATGACTTTTTTCTCCGGGGAAATTAACGTTTTGGCTAGTGAACGTTTATATACGCAGATGGCCCAAATAGTGTTTTCAGCTTTGGTGTAAAAGTATAGTGTTATCAATTAAAACATTGTTATTTGTATGGAAAGGGGATAAAAATATGGCTAAATTTGGGTCAAATAATAAATTTTGAAAACCTTTTATGAATTATACAGAATGAATGATTAGCATTTTTCGGATAATTATATAAATGTTTTCCCCTATTATAATATCATTTTTCCCCTTGATAAAAAAAAGAAAATACACCAAAAAGATACTTTGTTTAAAATTTTTAGAAATAGTAAACAAAACCACGCTACTCCGCGTGGAAGACAAAAAAAATTCCCAAACCCAAATTTTTTATTTAGTCGTTACCCACAAAATTATATGCAAAAGAAAAACGTACCTTCGTAAAATATTTTTTTTCAATAAACGAAAAATTAAAATATTTCCCAATAACCGCATTGAAAAAAACCCCGAAGCTGAAAGTTTAATTTAAAAGGGGTTGATCAAAAAGGGGGCTTTTAATGCATTTACGAGTGGCTTCTTTTTATGCTACTCCGGAATTATTCCCGGGAAAGGTGAACTGAACTTTTTCCCCCTTATATTAAAAAAAAAAATATGTTTCTTAGTTATATTTAAGGCGACGGGGGGCCATTAAAACTAAATTTTTTTTAAATTTTTTTTTATTTGCAAAAAAAGAATTAATGAAGTAAATTCTTATTAAATTTCCCCAATTAAAAAAATATATTTTTTTAAAATTATAAACTGTTTTTTAAAATTAAATTTTTTAAACTTTTTAAAAATGTCCTTGAGTTTTGTTTTAAGATTTTAAAAAATTTTTGTTTTATATATGATGAACTACAACAAAATATTATTGTAGGGTTTAAATTAAAGGAAAAAAATTTTGAAAAAAAGATTTTTTTATACTATATGAAGTATTTCACATATTATCACACATTCGAGGTATTCAAAACACAAAATATGATCCGTTTAATTTTTTAGAAAACTAATGCACAAATTTGTAAATTTATATCTTTTTTTCACAAGTTGTGAAAATTTCAAAAAAATATGCCCGAAATTTTGAAACGAAAGGGGTTTTTTTACGTAACAATAAAAAGGGGAAAAATTTTACGAACTGGGGAAAGTGCTTTTTTAAGCATCTATTTGGGAAAAATAAAAAAATAATCCAGTAATTATTAATCAAAATGACAAATTTCTTTGACAAAGTTATTCTATGAAATATAAGGAACATTAATAGTATAAAAAATTAAAATCGCAATTATGACCAAAATTTGATATTGTGAAGGCCCACCATCCTCTTAATATAGTAAAACTTTTCCTGTAGTAATATTATTTTTAAAATTTTTTTTAAATTTTTTATTTGGCTGAAATTTTATAAGTTCTGTGTTTGTGAAAAAAAAAAGGGGCATATAAAGATATGGAAATTCTAAATTTTTCGGAAAATTTTTTTTAAATTTTGGGGGTTAAATGAAACAGATAGAAAAAATTTTTTGGGATATATTTGTTGTAGAAAGGTAAATGATAATTTTTTTCATAAAAATGCAAATTATTATCAAATGACATCATAAAGTAAATGTTTTTACGAAACAATTGTGGATTAATTTAAATTCGGTTATTTTGGGGGGCCCAATTAGATCTACATGTTTTTATTTACAAAAAATATAAATTGCAAATAAAATCTATTGCCCTTTTTTAAAAGAAATCAAAAAAGGTAAAAAAACCTTCTAAAGCATGTCTCATATTCCTTAATAAAAATTTAAAATTTTTTTAAATATAAATTTTGTTTTCCCGCGAATATTTAAAATTCGACTAGCATTTAATAACAATGGAAAGATAATCAGTATATATGAGAATTATACCACCTTTTGAGAATTTCAACTCACCTTGAAGGTATTATAGTTAGAAAAATATAGGGTACTTAAGTATAACCGCAACAATCGCCAACTCTCTTAATAACTCAACAAGATGGCAACCACATTTCTCTATGAGTCGTACCCGCGGAATTGGCAACCATGTGCTTCTTTTCCCCTTGATCCCCCAAATAGGTTGCGGAAATACGAAAAGTTTTAAAAAATATAGCCCAAAAGAAACTAAGATTATATTTTGCCCAACTCGTAAAATTTTTTGGTTTAGAAAAAGTCTGGCAAAGCAGTTAATCGTTGGGGGGACAAATAGTACCCCAAATCCAAAATAATCAGAAAAAAAAAATAAACAAAAATGCAATCATTCTTCATTAAATTTGGAAAACGTAAATCAAGGGAAATGAATTTCCCGAACCTTTTTAAAGATCATTTTTTTTCTAAAAAATTGATATCATTTGTGAAAACCCAATCAGAACAATAAAACCAAATTAATATTAAAAAATTTTCGAAAGGAAATAAAAAGCCCAACCCTCTTAGCGATCTTTTCCCCACATTCCAAAAAGGAAATTAATTTTTTAAAAAGAGTCGGGGTTTTTTCCAAAAAACTTTTGGTAATTATTATTTCGAGGTATGTCTAAAAAAAAGGGTAGGTGGGTTTCAGAAAGAAAATTAAGAAAAAAAAAATTTTTGAAAAGTAATTTTTGATGTCTAATTTTTGGGGTTTTCTCATTTTTTCTTTTAAAACGAAATTTGGTTTTGCGTCCTTTTTTTGGCTTAAAAACGAGAAAGTAGCTTTTATTAACGAGTAAATTACGCTTTTCATTTCTTTCTTTTGAAAGGCTTTACCATTTTACAATTTTTTTTCCCCCTGTAGCCCGTTAATTTAAAGGGCCCTTTTTTAAAAATATTTTAATTTTCAAAAAATGCGCGGGGGCAAAGCATATTTTTAAAGAAAAACAAAAACGGGGTTTTTTTCCAGAAAAGGACTGTGAAATGCAAAAAAAACTGAATTTTCTAACTTTGAAAAGTCATTCAAGAAAGATCTTTTAAAGGTTTATGGAACAAAAGTTTGATACCCGGGATAATGGCCCCAAAAGCAGCACTTCTTGTTGCTGGAATGGAATCCAAAAAGGAAATTACCCGTTTTAATGATACACAAAAATTTTTTAAAAATTGTTTTGCTTTTAAAATTTAAAAGTTTTTAAAGGATATAGGAAGAGATTGAGAATAACAAAAATAAATAAATAACCCAAAAATAAATAATGAAAATCTATAATATAAAAAAGGGGTTTTTTATACTAATAATAGTTTTTATAAGCGCATATAATAATTTTATAATATAATTTTATCGGTTTTTAAAATAATATTAAATAGTATGTTTTTAATAACCATTTTAATGTAACAATGATAAAATTTAATAGAAATTTAAAAAAGAAAAATAATCGTATTGTAAAAAAAAAAAATAATGAAATAAGAATACTCTTATTCCCAAATTATAAATTTTATAAAATAAATAAATAAAATAGCTATAAAAATTTTAATTTAAATAAATAACATAGCATGTAATTTTTTTAAAATAAATTTTAAAAAAGAAAAAATTTATAAAAAACAAATATTTGTTATTACTAAAAGTAATAATTGCGTTTTGATATTACTTATTAATAAAACAATTCCCTTATATTTTTAAAAACTAAAAATAAATAAAATTACAAAATACTAAAAGCTTGCAATAAAAAAAACTTGCACCCAAATTTCCCTTCAATGAACCCCCATGGAACAAAAGAACGTATAAAAAAAATCTTTTTTAAAACGAAAAACCGAAAATAAACGATTTTTTGGAAAATTTAAAAAGTCAACACTTAATTTTGGGAAAAAAAAATTCAGAACTCACTCTTTTTAGAAATATCTATATTCGAAAATAAAAATAAAACAGAAAGGGGGAAACAATAGAGCAATTACCAAAAAAGTAGTTAAATTTTTAAAGATATCAATTAAAATCGTCTGAAATTTAAATTTCCCGCGAGAAAAACCAATTAAAAATTTTTTTTAATATACGTTATCCCCTAGCCCAAAAATTTACAACGATAAAAAAATCAAAGGGAACCATATTAATAATATCGTCCCCTCGAAAATAAAACAACAACTTCGCGCCCTTGGCCCCGGGTATCAAACTGGGACGAAAACTCAGAAATATAATAAATAATTTCTTTAGAAATATTTAAAAATTTTTGTTCTTACATTTTTATAATCCCAAAACCTTTCCCCCCCTTAAAAAACCCTCACCTAATGACGCAATAAACGGGCCCAAAAATGGAAAACCGCTTCCAGAACGAAAAAATAAAACGATGGCAACCTTTGGTGAATTCCGGCCGTAAAATTGCTGGGTGGCGTAATTTTCTCGTTCCGAAAAACAAAATATGAAGAGCGTACCGATATCAAATTAATTTCGAACTTTAATAAAAAAAATTTTTTTTAAATTCGTAACGCAGGGAAATCCAAAATTTTTATAAATAAATTAAACATCAGGGGGTCCATTTCCCCGAAGTTTCCTCCCTTGAATAGATTTGTATAAAACTATTTTAAATAAAAAAAATTTTTGAAGACCTTTTGTAAAATCTAAAATCCCAAAATACCCGGAAAGTGTAGTTTCAAAAAATTTTTTGGGGTCCTTTTCTGTAGAATTTGTTTTTCCCAAAATGTTTTGGAAACCCTTTAAGAAGGAAAAACCCCTTGGAAAAAATATTTATGGCCCAAATAAACTAACCAAAATAAATAAATAAAAAAAACCTTTTTCATTATCAGTTGGGGTTTAAAAAAAATTTTATTAAACCCTTTTTATTAACTTTGCGTAGATTTATTGATTGTTTATTAATGTCTCAACACATAGCGAAATAAGGGGCAATTGGTGTTGACCATAAATTCAATCCCTAATTAAATGACGAGAACGATCTTGGATCTTCCTAAAAATTATGACGAACAGTTGACCCTAAAAGTAAAAATCCCAAAACTATAATACCCCCCCATCTATCAAAATTAAAACAAATTTTTTTCCATCTTCACCAATTTCCCCCAAACATATATATTTATCGTGATGATTTGCTAAGTGCGGGGGGAACAAATTTTTTTAAAAAGTTTTACCCGGCCGAACAACATTTTTCTGCCCCCGGTCCTAAAACAAAAATCCACAAGCCAAAAATCGGAAAAAAGAACAGAGCATCGATGGTAAGGGGGCTTAAAACTTTTTTTTGTCGCTACTTCCCTTTTAAGGGCAACCTGGCATTGGGAAAACCCCCAAAATTTAAAAAATACCCCAAATTTTCCTTTTCCCCTTTATTTTATATAACCTTTTTTTTTTTAAAAAAATTTTTGTGTGTCCCGCTATTTTTTTTGGGAAAAATTATGTCATAGTTATAGCTATATAATTACAAACAAAAAAAATTTTATCTTTCTATTGACAAAAACATATTCTAAATAGAATTTTCATAAGGGAATTTAGGTGTATTTTGGAAAGGCACCTCTTACAAATTTTTTTAAAAACCCTTTTTGGGTTTTTAAAAAAAAGGGGAAATCTTAACATCCAAAGAGATCTTCCCTTTGAACCCCAGAAAAAAGCCAGAGGGAACCCCCTGTGTCCCGACTACAGTTTAGGAACCATTGAACTAGGTAATCTAAAAACCCTTTTCCCCGCAGGTTCTACATTTATACCAACTTAGGGGAGAAACGTCCATCCCGATCACCCTGGTCACCCCCCTTCCAATCCCTCCATTCCCTCAAATTTGCCTACAACACTAAAGTAAAAGTCTAAAAAAGGGTTTAACGTGCATCAGTTTTTTTGCATTTGTGAATGTCGCGGGGAAAAAGATGGTTGGGGAATTTTTATCAAAAACCCCAAGGGGGTTGACGGGAGTTTTTAAAAAAACTTCTCTTCAAAAATCATTTCCCAAAGAAAGTAAAAAATTTTTAACCAATCCTTGATCTTTTTAAATGAAATGATGAAATAATATTGTCAAGAGCTTAAAAGTGTTTATTTAACAAATATAGGGTGCATTATTAAACGTTGAAGTAAGTAATACAACAATAGTTAATGAAATACAAATTATTTATTCGAAACTAACTAACGAATAATTAGAAAATTAGGCTGGTATTTTTTACGTGTAACATCTTTCCTCTCGGTTCCTTACACACAAAAATATCAATCACTATGTTAATCCAATGATGCCATTTTTTTTTTAAAGATATGGGGTTGGTATTTAGGGGATCGATAGTACTACCTGTATGGTTAGGAAATACAAGGACTCGCCCTCCCCCCAGGTGTCTCCCCACCCCAGACAGCATTTTGCTTATACAAATCCTGTCTAGTTCATCATTTCACTGAAACAGTTCAGGGATTTGATGAAATCACTTACTATCTTCAGGAAAATGACCTTGAAGAGACGTTATTTTAACATCCCCCGTCATATCCCTTAAGGATTTGATGAAATTCCTAATTTCATCATTTCCCTACGACATGAATATTAATTGGCTCTACGGAAATTCTAATTTACGACTAGATAGAAACAATGGAGGTTGCGTAAGAATGATAACGGCCGTGGTAGCCGAGTGGTATAGGTACCGGACCGTGGCTTGCCTTGTCATGAGTTCGAGCCCAGTACCACTAAAGACCCACCGTGTAGGGCAGCGATGCACGTTAAATCTGTCGAGAGCTGAAACGTCTTCCCGTTGGTGTGGTGTGGTAGTTAGGAGAGGGGGGTGTCAGCTCGGGTGTCGTCCACGTCACTTGACCATGGTTCAAAATTATGTGGTCCGTCGCCAAAAGCCCTCGTGTAGCTAAACAGTGCGACGTTAATATTCATTCAATCAATCAATGTAAGAATGATAACTTTTCCGAATGCCACAAGCAGTCTAATGGCGTGTCGAGAAGTAAATGTCAAGAAACGTTCATGCAACTATCACAAAGCAAAGCTTTCCTTTCCTTTCATCAATTCCTTTTTTTTATTTTATTATAATGTCCTAAATTTAGGAAGAAAAATGTGGTCGTAATAACCCAGAGATCATCCCCCATCACAAAGTCGCGGCTGGTGTTGTCGAGTTTGGGGTTCCTGTCTTGATGTCACTGAAGACAAGCCGTGTAGAGGCACTGATGCATGTTAAATCTGTCGTTGCTGAAAGTCCTCATGTTGGCATGATGCGGCATGAGCGAGAGTGACTAGCCGCTGATAGCCTTGGTGTGAATGCAGCTTCATAGTTGCATTTACGTCGCACTACGAAGAAACACAAGAACAATTCGCGATGCACAATATAATTTTGAGCCTCTGTCAAGAGACGAGAACGACACCTGAGATGGCACCTCCCCTCTCCTAAATACCACACCAACGGGAGAACGTTGAGCTTCGACAGATTTAACAAGCATTAGCCCCCTCTACACGATAGGTCTTTATAAATACTAGGACTCGAAACCGTGGAATTTGGACCATGGGTTCCGTTAAACCCCTCCACAAACTACCACAGCTACAATTACGTAGTTTACCAGCTTTGGGTCTTTTTTCTCGTCACTTGACCCAAATTTTTAAAAAGTACGGAACCGAAACCCCCGGATTTTTCCCTGCTTTAAAATGTTGGGAAAAGGGGGCCATCCATAACTCGGGAAAAAAAAATTGACTGATTTATTCTGTTCAAAAAAAATTGGAACCGTGATAACTCTCTCTCTCTCTTTTTTTTGATAGAAATAAAACTTTTTTGTTTTCTTCTTAACCAAACACGGATTTTTAAAAAAATGGGTAAAATTTCGGTAGTGGTTTTAAAATTAAATTGATATGTGAGTGTTAAGACAACCCCGGTGAATAAGTGGAAAAGGGGGGGGGAAAAAAGGGGGCCTTCACGAAAATGGGGTTAAAAATTTTGAATTTTGATTGAAAAAAAAAAATACCACTTTTTTTCTTCCTAATGAAATTTTAAAATTTTTTTGCTCTAGCTAAATTAGAAGTATTTTTTTTTTTTTAAAAGTTGTTTACATTTGTAAAACCCCTCAAACGGCTGGCCCCAACCCCCTTTTTTAAATCAAAAAAAGACCATTCACTTTTCAGCCTTACCCAAATAGTTTTTGATCAAAAAAACCATTTTGATCAGAAACTTATTCAGGAAGGGGAATTGAATGGTTGGGGCCCTGTTTTTTTTTGTGGTAACTTTTTTTACATGCTTTTTTTTTGGGTTAAATTTTTTTGCTATTTTTAGAATGGGTTTTTTTTATAAAATGATTTTATAAATATCCCTCAGTTTAATAATAAAACATTAAAAATGAAATTTTGGGAAAAAGAAAATTTACGAAAACCGAAACTTTCAAAAATTTAAAAAATTTTTTAAAGCCCAGACAATTTCCCAACATAAATAATTCAATTTTGAAAGTAAATTTAAAGGAAAAGTTTAAAAAAGGGGTATGTTTCTTTTTAAAATTCTTTTTGAATTTTTTTGTGAAATGAGGGACATTGTATTTTTTCGGCCCAAACAACGTTGGTACGTAAAAAAAAGGGTTATTCACAAAAATTTTTGGTTCAAAAATGGGTTTGGCTACAAAATTGTTAATATTTGTGTTTTTTGTGGTTTTTAAATTCTTTTTCCTAATATAAGTTTACAAAAGTGTAGTTAATAAAAAGATACACAATTACAGGGAAGTGAACACTAGGCTTTTTATATTTTAGGGGGGGTATATTAAAAAAGAAGCGGTGGCGTATTTTTGCGGAGTTTAATTTGTCATCTCCACCAAAGTGGTTTTGCGAGTCCATGCATAAATTAAATAACGCAACATGAAAGTACCCCGGCGTCTATGACGTTGGGTGCTGCCCCAAACAATAATGCAGCAAAAAAAATAATAATGGAAGGGCCAAAAAGTACCTTGGTATGATGGTACCTGGCAAAAAAGGGGGATAAATTTGAAATGGTATTTTACGGCGGGTTTGTGGGGACACTGAAAATTTTGATGCTAAAATATTATCGAGGGAAAAGCTCATGTAATTTTAACGACAATGTACATTGCAATGAGTGTTCAGAAAATGACGTTGGAAATAATACGGGAATGGAAGTTGAAGGTACTTTTTAATTTTTATCCTCCCAAAAGGGATTGCACAATTTACGATATACCAATACTTAACTATTGGGAACTTTTTAAAAAAACAAAGCAGTTTTAGAATCTTAACTTTTTAAAAAATGTTAACATTAAAAAGAATGGTTTTTTGGTATGTTTGTGTGAGAAAAGGCTGGGGACACAACTCAAAAATTTTTAAAATTAAAAGGCAAAATTTCTCGAGGACAAAAAAACTCTAGGATGGGGTAATAGATTGACGAAGAAATAGATGGAAAAAATACTACATTTTTTGGGTATTCAAAACCCAAATCAGTTAACTTGTCAATTAAAGGGGAAAAAAAATTTAAAGGGTATATTTTTTTATAAAAACTTTAATTTTTAATCTGACACGGTTTTTTGCCCCATGGGGGGGTGACTTTGGGGAAAGGGGTAATTTTTAAAACCTATAACCAAAACACACATATAAACATATGCATGTGTTTATGCTTTAAAAATTTTTACACATATAAGCATTTAAAAAACCCAAATTACCTATTTCAATTAGGGAAATTTCATAAAAAAAGTATTTAAAAAGGTCTCTAGTCTTGCACTTTTATCTAGATGCTTGTTTTTATAAAACTCAAAATTTTTGTAAAGCGTAAATATTTTTTGGTCTATAATTCCAAAAACTGATATGTGAACTTTTAAAAACTGGAGTACATGAAGGGAATGTCTTTTTTTAGAATCAAAAATGTTATTACTAAATTAAAAATATTAGATGTATTAAGCATTCAACTCCCGGTTTTTTCAAAAAGTCCCTTTTCCCAAGGTGTAGATCATGCGTTATTTAAAAGCAAAATAACCAGTTTTCTGAAACCAAAAAAAGCTAGGGTTTAAAAAAAAAACAATTAAAATGTAGACAAGGGAAAATAATTTGCAGATGATACCAGCAATTCCCAAATTATAGTTCTGGTATGCATTAGTTAATAGTAAATTTTTTACTTTAAATCTCTTTTCTCAAAACTGTAAATCCAAAAACAAAAAGGGAAAATTTTTTAAAAAAATACTTTTTTAAGCCGAAACTTTTTCACTGTTTTTTAACACTATACAAATAAATATTTTAATGGGGATTTTGTCAAAAAAGTTATTCAAAAAATTTTTTATGGATTAAAAAGTACCCCCAAAATTTTACCGTTTTAAAAATTTTTTACGTGGTTTTCCCCCTATGAATTTTTAAAAAAAAACTAAAAAAATTTTTGAAAAATTTAAAATTTAAAATTTAAAAAAAACAATACAATGAATGCACAAAAAAAATTTATGACTGTATAACCAGCCAATTTTTTTAAAAAAGTTCCTTAAAAAATTTGGGCATTTTAACTTTCGGATATAGGGAAAAAGCTGCGTGAAGTGACCCCTTAACGTAACACTATTTGGGTACTCAAGAGCTTTTGGCAACAATTTGCATTTTGGACTTGATCAAGTGATGGGGATGACACTCGAACTGCAACCATCCCTCTCCCAGTAGTGAATATTAACGTCGCACTGTTCCCGCTACACGGGGCTTTTTGGGGAAGGACCCGTAATTTTTTTAAACCCTGGTCAAGTGACGTGGACGACACCTGAGTTGGCACCCCCTCTCCTAACAACCACACCACACCAACGGAAGGACGTTTCAGCTCTCAACAGATTTAGCATGCATCGCGACCCTACACGGCGGGTCTTTAGTGGTACTAGGCTCGAACTTGTGACAAAGCCAGCCACGATCCAATAACCATACCACTCAGCTACCGCGGCCACTACCAACCTCTCCTAACTTTCACACCAAAGCAACGGAAGGAATATTGAATATTCATATATTTAAATCGGGAGAAATCGCGTGGGGCACAGAGTGACCCCAGGCTCATGAAATCTTTAATTCTGGGAAAACTGTTTGCTCGTTACCAATGACTTTGTCAGTTTCCTCCAATATAATAGTCTTCATGGTAACTAAATTGTATTAGTCACATATCTTCCTCTATTTTGGGATTGGCAATCCTTTTTACAATATTAGGTACTTGGGGTGACTGGGGTTCCCCGACCGACCTCATTTTTCTCCTAAATATTTTCTATGAAAATATTACAATTTTCCTATTTACAACTTATTGGTTTTGATTGTTACGTTGTACGATTCATTGTAGTTTATAAATGTGAATTAACAGAATAAAAAAATAAGAGAAAATACGGCATCTGTGATCTCTGTTAGATGAAATAAAAAGGTTTCTAAAAGGTTGATTAATAACCTGATATGAAATAATGGAAAATAATATATAATACCGAAAAAGTTTGAGAAAAGCGATAAACGTGAAAAATTTGAGTCGAAAGGAAAATTTTGCAAATGCTACCTGAAGAACTCCATCGAAAATAAATGAAACCAGAAATGGATCATTAACCCAACACGTCAGAATAAATTTTTAAAAACACACCATTACAATGACTTAAACAAATGTGGCAGTTTTGCCTGCAAATATAATTTTTTTTAATGTTAAAAATGTATGTGATTTTCATGTACTTTTTTACCCCCTTTTGAAATTTTTTAGATAAGTTTCCCCCAGATTTTTTTCCAAATAAAAGAAAATAAGAAAATTCCTCTTAAAATAGGTTAGAAAACTTTCTCTTTTTAAAATTTTATTCGCGGGAAATTTATGGTTTTCCTCGTGTCCCCTAAAAATTAAAAAAAAATAGGGGGGTGACTGTTTTCATCAGTACGACTACTAACGGTACTACCGAGTGCATGACTTCTGCCGTGTTAATTTGCGTTGCCTTCTGCTTACAGTGTCTTGAGCGGTACTATTTGGGAATTTTCATGACACGCCAGTCACCCCCCCTTACCTCGACCCAGGAAACCATGGCCTTATTAAAGTAATAAAAATTAAATTTTTTTCAAATTTTTTTTCTCACAAAAATTGAACATTTCATTTTTTTTTGTTAAAATGTTTTTGACATGTGTTTAATGATACATTTCTAACAGTATTTCTTAAAAATAATCACTTTTTTACGTTATATGTTCTATACCGGGGGGTGGAAAAGGCTTGACCGTGAAGACATTTTAGGTAGCCCAGCCCACCCCGATAATGACCTCGGATATTAAAAAATTTTTTACATGGCTTAAACCCCGGGGTTAATAAATTTTTTTAAAATAAAAATTTAAGCAGTTTACGCTTTAAAACCTAAGACAAACTGAGCAAATTAATACAATAAATTTTGGGGGGGTTTTCCCAGTGGAAAATTAAATAAGAAACAACTTGACAAAGTGGGATGCTTAAATTATATCCAGTAGGCGGCCGATGATAGCGCGGGCGATTGGGCAAATCTCCCCGTCACACCTGCCCGTTTTAGTTTCAGTTCCCCAGTTAATCGTCTTACGTTGCAGGTCGCTCGCTTCCTACCCCCTGATACGATAATTTTTTTTTCAACAACCCGTAAAAAGCTCAGCCAGGTCCCCCAGTGCTAAGAAAGAAAAACATACCATTATCACAAATGGTGGGAAAGGGTTTTTTTTTGTTATGGTGAAGGAGAAATGTGTTTTGTCTCATATGAAACCCTGGGGGTGTGGCACTACCAAAAAGCAAATTTTAAAAAGGCTTTTTTAAAACCATGCCTTAAAATATGCTACAGATTTTCCAAATGGCATTGGTTTAAAAAAGGTTAAATTCTTTAAAATTTAAAAGGGGGGGTTTTAATTTACAGCAATCGTTATATATATTTTACTAGACCAGGCCCCAAAAGGGCCAAAAGCAGTAAAATTGGCGTCGGTTTTAAAATTACAGAATTTTTGGGAAAAAGCGAGAAAAAACCATTCGAAATGGAGAATTGAAAAAGGGCTTTCTGTAAAGCGGGAAAAGTGCTTTTCCACGATTTTTTAAAACCTTTTGAAATAATATTTGTCCAAAAAATACTATTTCTTTGTCGCGTAATACTGAGGCGACTGACTTTTAAGCTATGAAAAAAATATTTTGGAAGGTTTATTTAATGACGATTAAAAGCTTTTAAATTCCTATCACTTCAATTTGATGAATCCCCCGTATATTACTGACATTGCCGGGTTTTGCATTTTTTTTTTAAATGGTTTTTGAAAAAATTGACCCAAAAAAAAGTTATTAACCATAAATTCCATTGAAAGGACAAACGAGACCAAATATCCACAATTCCCAAAATTTTAAAAAAGCGGTTTTGGGCGGGGTTTTAAATATAAATTTTCTTTATTACAACAGATGGAGCTCCAGCAATGGTCGAAATCGAACTGGTTTTATTGCCTTGGTCCCAAAAATGATGAGGGAAAATTTTGGTTTTCCACTATCATTGCATTAAACCATCAATTTTTTGTTCAAAAATACTTAAGTCTAATGATATAATGCAAATTTTCTTTTAAAAACGTCCAAATTTAATTCGTTGAAGTCTTCAGAATGACAATTTCAAAACGCTTTTGGAAAAACTGAATCAGAGTACGGAGATTCTTTTGCATACAAGACCTGAGGTGGAAAAAGCCCGTGGTGCTTTTTAAAAAAAATTTCGTATTCTGTTACCAAAATAAAAAAATTTTAAAAGAAAAGAAGGAAAAGCACATTACTGGTTTGGAAAAGAAGTGAAAACCATGAAACTACTTTTCTCTGCGATATCCGCAAAACTTAACGACTTAAATTTTTAAAACTACAAAAGGGAAAAAATAAATGTTTTAACAATCTTTAGGGTCGATTAAAAGTTTCAAAGAAACGATAAAAAGTATGCGTTTAATTAAAAAAAACATGAAATTGGGAAAATTCAAAACCATGGAGGGAAAAAGTGCATCCATATATAATCCCAAAACCCCGACCCCGAAAAATTTCGCCCGCACATTTGATGTTTTTTTTTGAAAAAATTTGAAAAAAAAGATTCACACTGACTTAATTAGGTTGGAAGAAATACCCCATTTTATGACATTTCCATTTTTAAAGAAATTTCAACATTTGGGTATCTGAAAAAAAGGACATTTAAAAAGATACCCATCAGTCACGGTCGAAAAAAGAAATTTTGAAATTAAGTTTCGATATATTTCTTAAATCCAGAGCATATAGCGATACCTATTTTTGGAAATTAATTTCTGAGGAAATGTTTCCAAATATTTTCAAATTGATTTTGTATTTGAAATCATATTTTGGAACGACGTTTCTTTACGAATCTGCTTTTTCAACCATGAACGCCATAAAAACCAAACATCGGTCGCGTTTAACAAATGAACATTTAATTTCGTATTTACGCATTGCAATAAGCTCGTACCAGCCACAATATGATTAACTTGTCGCATATATACAGTGCTAAATTCCAACTAAACAAAGTAAATAGGATGGTCAATTTTTGATATATGAATACTTTGATTATTTTCGTTAGTAAATTTTTATTTTGTAAATATTAATATTAAGTTTTTTTAGAATAATTAGATAATTTGCCATTTTTTCTTGTTACCGAAAATAAAAATATAAACATGTACGTTACGTTAATTTAGCTCTGTCATTGGTAGACCGCCTTTGATTTTTTAAATGTGGAGTGTGTAGACCACGGATCCCAAAAGTTTGGCCACCCCTGTTCTATATGATACGAAAATCCAAGAAGTAAAATATTGAGAATAATACGACAAACAAACTTCATAAATGACCCAGAAGAAAAAAAATATAAGCAAAATTTTTATGATCACAATTTTTTCTTATCTTGAAAAAAAAAAATACTAAAAGTATTTCAATTTCCGTTGAAAAGCTGGAGGAAAAACATTGTTGAGTAACAATGTAATTGTTTTTCACTTCTGGCAATCTTTTGCACTTTAAATTTTCAACTGTTCCTTAAAGGTGCTAAAATGTATCAGATAACAACTTAAAAATAAAATAAAAACTGGAAGAAGAATTTAACACTCGGAATGGACAGAGTTTGACTACTCGGAATGCCACAAAAGTACTTCGAAAAAGCTTTCAGTGTTTTTTCCCGCTATTCCGTCTCGTTATGAACCATGCATGAATTTCGTAAAAATCACCACATAAATCACCAAAATGACCTCTTCGTGAGTCTAACAAAATGACACCGATGATGAGTTCGCGATTTAAAGAGGTCGTTTCACACATAAAACAAGTTCAAAGCACTGCCAGATAAAGCTGAAATTCTCCCCCTTTTGACTATTGCATGTTCCTTATAAGTAAAAATGCAGCTAAGTATTAATTTTACTAATTAGGTTCTTTTACACAGTGTGTTAATGCATTAAAAAAATTGTAAAATGATTACGAAATAAAGGATTTATCATATGTATTGTAAAGGAGTGGAGTGAATATTACGTCGCACTCTTCAGCTACACGAGGCTTTTGGCGACGGACCACATAATTTTGAACCATGGTCAAGTAAATGGACGACACCTGAGAGGGTACCCCCTCTTTTAATACCACACCAAAACCCCAACGGGAGGACTTTTGAACGGGAGTTTGTGCATCGCTCCCCAGGGCGGTTATGTATTGTAAAATCTGGTCTTTTCCCATTGTTGTAAAAATTTTATTTTTCTTTTTTATTTTGGTACCCGAACATGTTTGATACTTTTGAAAAGATAGCACATTTAAACATTATAAATGTTTTTTGGAATCAATACCGATAAACACCAATATTTAAAATAAATTGTTTAAAATTTCAAAAAAATCACATATGTGTTTTTGGCAATTTTTTTTAAAAACAAACCAAATAGAGAAAAAAAATAAGTTATTTTAAAAGAAATTTAGAACAACAGATGCATTTGTTAGACAATGAAAAAAAAATTAATTTTTTTAAAAATTTTAAAATTTTAGAGCTGATTGGTAAACATAAAAAAAGCCATTTTTTTATGAGGCCGTTATTTAAATAAAAGTCATAACTCAAAATATTCAAAAATGAGAAATATTTTAATAAAAAATTTTCAGAAAATAACATAAATATCAGATTCAAAAGTGTTAAGAAATACATTGTAATATTTTGAGTTATCGACTCGTCATGATAGATTATAGATATAGAACATTTTAAAAACCCAAATTCTAGAGATAAGACCCCTCTTCCGATTTTTTTAACTTTTTAAAATTATTTTAATTCAGGTGGTAAACAGAACAAAGTATTTTGTTAAGCCAAAAAATGCTCTATCAATAAAGTAAAAACAAGATGTCTGTCTTGACCGAATTTGTCATTTTCAACGAGTTCGAACCTTGCAGATATATTTAATTTTATATTTAATGTTTTAAATTTATTTTGTTATATCAATATAATATTTTTGTTTGTATTTAAAATGCAATGCCAGTGGTTTTGTATGCTAAAAAAACAAAAAAATTAATATTTTGAAAGTTGACGGTCGTTCATGCATCCCGTGTATTCGTAGTTATTTCCCCTAATGCAAAATTAGATTGTTCCGAAAGCGATCTACTTTTTTTGAAAAAAAAATTTAAATTTAAAAGCGGGGAAAAAATGATTCTGTATATTGTGAATCTCCCCGTTGCGCAAACAGGAGATTTCAAAAGGGGGGGTCGAGGGTCGAAAAATCCACAAGTTTCATATCATCACAATACCCGCCCCGTCAAACATATTCTTTTTTTTTTTGATTGTGGGAAAAAAAAAATAATCAAAATAAATTTTTAGCATTAATTTAAAATTTTATTAAAACAAATCAGTCAGCCTTTTAAAAGAACCATATATTGCGAATTTTTCTATATAGCGAACTTTTTTCTGGAACCTTCGACACACACCATTTCCCATTTTCTTCTTTAAATACCCCTCTTTCGAAGTGCATTTTCTATATAACGAACTTTTTTTTTTTGATCAATTTTTCTTTCTC
>BMAV01004132.1:0-12591 GCA_019973955.1 Trichonephila inaurata madagascariensis
GGGTATATGTAGCCTAAAAAGTGTCATATTGATGATTTAGACAGTATTTTAATTACTTCAGCATTTGCATTGATTGGACTAAATAAAATAGATGGACTGTTCAGCTAGTTATTTAGGCCAACTCTTCGCTCAATAGTACAGTAAATGTGCAAGAGAGCTAATAATGTGGTACAATAATCTATAACATCATTTTTATACTATTGAGGCAATAAATGATCATTTTTGTACTATTACTCCTTAAAAACCATCATGTGTGTACTACAACACAATAAATCAACAACTATTTGTACTAGAGTAAGGATTTTTTTAAATAAATGAACACGATAAAAAAAACAAGTAAAAACATTTCATATCCTTTTATTGTATACTTTCATTTCTAAAATGTGCTAGGGTAAAATGATTTGTGAAAGTAATTTATTAGCCTGTTTAAATTTTGAAAGGTTATGTTGTTACAGACTAAGTTTGTATAAATTCTTATTTTTTTTAACTTAAAATATTAATGTTAGTTTTTGGTAAGAAATTTCTTTTTCAGAAAAGAAACATAATTCGGAAAGAAAAATGCAGTTAATTTTTTTTAACAAAAGACAATTCCATGGACTTTAATAAAGAGTGATTATCTGTGTATTAATATTTAAAAACAATTTTATTAACTGTTGAAAAAAAAAGACTTTAAATACGTTGATTTTTGTCGAGAAATTATAACGCTTACTAAAATTTTCTGTAGAAATTTGTTTTTCTTCTTCTTTTTTTTTTTTATTTTTTTTTTGTAAAGTGAAACTTTAATATTAATTACACTTAATTTTTGGGAAACCTTTCTATTGCGAAATCTGGATATAATCTGAAAACGAAGAAAGAAAACCATCTTTTTGAGGTCTATCTTTACCAGGTACCTAATTCAATGTGTCCTATTTCGACATCAATAGGAGACATTACGAATCCTTGTACAAATTGTATACAATTTTTAAACTAAGATATCTTGTAGAAAAGGCTTTAAATTAAAATTTATAAAAATGAAAAAAAGATTCTTTGAAATTTAGGAGAAAATTAGCTGAACTTTTTTGGATTAAAATGCGACGCAAAAAATAATGTTCAATTTTCTGTCGAAATCATTTTTATAATTTTATCTTATGAAATGAATACACAAAACTAATATAAAGCTTTTGGCGACAGGAAGTTAACATGCATATTATTTTTTACTTCATTATTTGATCAATAGTATTTTCCACTTAACCTCTATGTTTTACGAATTATTTTTTTTTGAACTATACAAACACAGAAAGAATATTTCTTATATGTTTTAAAATGTAGACCAAATAAATTGTACCAACTGCAAAAAATAAAACTTTGCTTTAGCAGAAGTAAAGTAAGAAATAGATTACCACAATCAGCAAATATAGATTGCAAGTGTTGAAGTTACACTAAAAAAAATTTGATGTACTTTATGGTGTTTGCAGATTTATGCCAACATCGTTCTGATATATTCAAATTTCAAACTATATCTTCATATTAAGAGATATTTGAAAATTAATTTTCACCCATATTTTTCTCATAGAAATATTTATACAACACTTTTGGAAGAACATTTATTTTTTCCACAGATATCTTCGATGTTTTTAACAGTTTACACATGATAACAAATGAAGATTGAGAATTATTATGCAACCAAACTCGTTTCTCGATCTTTCGAGAGAAATCCTTTTACACAGGTTTCTGTTAATACTTTCTCCAATAATTTTTCTATTTTCAGTATACGTACAACCTGAAATATTGCATCTTATGCATTCTCAAAGAGAGAAAAATAAAATACCTTCAAATTTATATGTTGTAAAGTTATTTAGTACTAAGTTATTCTACCATAATTTAACAAGAAGATAGTGGCTATGTGTGCCGAGTCTGAAACACACAGAAAAAGGAAAATGTATTTAATAATACACTCATGAACAAAACAATTAACGCACCAAGAAGGAGTCTTCAAAATTAAGCGAAATTTTATATACGTAATGACTAATTTAATATAAGTAAATCATTAGAAAATCAAAGAAAAAGGATCATTTATATAAGAGAAAAAGGCGGCGATTGATCTCTCGAGGGCGTCCTTAGGCTGGTCTTTGTTTTAAATGACATCTTTTGGATCCACTGGTCCCAACGCTTCCTCACAACAAAATCGGAGTGACCTAATTGACGAACTACTCGCCTAGCTGATCACCCAGATTCCATCATGCCAATGATTCTCCCTCCTCTCAAAGTGCGACAGCTGCTCATATTGTCTTCGAAAACGGCGAAATGGCATTTCTACCTCAGCTCTTACTTTGTAAACGATTCAGCACACTCAAACAAGCTATGGTTACCTGTTTTACACTCTACGGAGAACGACGTAAGACGTCCTCTACTCTGGATATACGTAATGCGCAGTCACGCTGCATTTCTCATCATTTGCATATCTCCCTGACATGTACCTTTATGCCAAGTTTCACTACGATCCCGCAATTATTTCCTGTTGAGCTAATTTTTTTTGTCTGTGAGTATATATATATATATATATATATATATATATATATATATATATATATTGTGAGCAACTTGTACCTGAAATTGCTCTCTCACCATCTTGCCTTCCTAAGGGTGTAGGAGGAATGAAAGCAGAACTAGAAACTTCCATAATCACAATAATTTTTTTAGACAAGCAACTTACTCTCAACAAACTATTCTCTATGTGAATGTCAACGGAGTAGCACGGAGATAGCAATGAATACTAAGCAAATATGCGCAAGTAACTTATTTAACTAAACCTAATCTATAGTTGATTACTAACCTCAAATTCACTAATCCAACGCAGTTTCACACACCACTTTTAATCTTCACTTGCAAAAGTAAACGTTATTCAATCTCACTAACGTAACGAATATAGCAGATTCCTACCTCCTTCCACTGTAATTATAAAACCCTGCCTTTATATAGTCGAATTAATCACAAAATCATGGTTTCTTCTTGAGAAGGATGGCTGTGAATTATACGTGAATGCAAGCCAAGAATTTCCATAAGAGGATTAGTTAGAGGACGCGTATAGATTCTTCACAATATATATATATATATATATATATATATATATATATATAATACCCTACAATTTAATCTGTAATACAGTGCTTCTCAAACTTTCAATGTTTGTTACCCAATATTGAATCATAATTTTCTTTCCCCCCCTCCATACAATAACAATATATTGAGTTCAGTAATGCTATACTTAGACACTAAAGCTACAATACGACTTTAACCAAAGTGCCACGGGCGTATATAAACGTCTTTTTCAACCAAAACTTTTAATTGCCCTGGACGTATATATATACGTCTTTCCGAAGATTGACCATTTCCATGCACTGCGATCTATAAAATTATACCGATAACTTTGGAATACAATAAATGGACTTTGACAGTTTTTGCTAAGGATTTCCTGACTTCAGAGGATTTTCTTATTTATTCATTTTCTTCCCCTTCCCCACAATATATCGCTCACGTGGAAGGTAGCATTACAATGCGAATCGCGTACCTTTTAAAGGCAGGTATGGGATAAATTAATAATTGTAAAAATTATCAAGATAAGTGTTAATTTTTGTATACGTATAATTTTATATATGACAAGCCCGTCGGGTCACTAGTAATTATTACACTTGTGCTTAACTTAGTATTGTTTAATTAATTATAACATATATAGTGCAGTACTGATACACTATTAATTGTATTATACCAGTGTAAACATGTATTTTATTTTTTATTATATCAGAATGTAAACTTTAAGTAAGTTCTTTAGTATACTTTAAGTAAATTTTTTTTAATATCTTTCGTTTTCGACTTTTCAATATGTTCACGCCCTCCTTGCCGAGTTAGCACGCCCCCTAGGAGGTGCGCCCCACAGTTTGAGAAACACTGCTGTAATAGAGTTTGATTTATCTATGGACCCTTCCATCAGGACACGCGTTTAATTTATAACCAAGCCACCCGCCTAACGAGAGTGTCTTGAACTAAATCCATCACCCCCGAATCATGTGATTTCCAGTTGGGTATAAATATTGAAAGTTCTCGAATTCGCTACCTATTATGTCTTTGTCGTTAACCATGTAGCCGACTGCAGTGCGTTGTGTATTCGTAGTTTCTTTGTTCTGTGTTTTGTGGCATTATGTCTGCTTCTTATGATGTTGAAAGGCTGTATGATAAATGTTGAATAAACTGGATAACCTTCAAGACTGCCACCTCAATACCATCAGTATATAGCATGACATAGAATAGCAAATGTATCTATCATACAGTAATTACTCACCACCAGACAGGCCCTACCTTTTCTCTGTTACAGTATGATCGTCCATTCACCACAACCAAATGATATATATATATATTGTATATATATATATATATATATATGTAAGGATAATTAAATTAGATTAGAAATTAAATTCCCTATCTAGTAATTCACTTTTATATTACTTCCTTCACCTCTTCAAGTATCAAACTAATGACCCATTTATTTCTTCCGAACATATGGCCAAGCCAATAAACATGTTTAATTCATGATCGTTATATTTAATAGCCCTATATGTCAGCATTAACTTTCAAGAGCACTCATGGACACCGCGATCGGTGTTTTAAGTGTTTAACACAATTAAGATTATTCAGTGGCGTTCTTTTTCTCTCTACATTTTGCGTCAGATGATGTCTAACTTTGATCAAATAAAGACCTTTATATATATATATACACTGCTGGCCACCGTAAATGCAGCACCCTGAAGGAAGCATGCAAATAACATGAAATTTACAGCATGCATTAGCGGAGGTGAGATATGCAAATGATTAGAACTTCAGACATCACTCGTGCATGTGGCGCCACCTCAAAGAGCTATTTAAGTCTTGAAGATTTCGACGAGTTCGGTAATTTTGTTTTCCTTGTGGTTTTTTCAAAAAACGATCAGTTATGTCTCGTAGAAAAAGGCGATCAGCTTTTGATCAAGCATCCGAGTTCGACAGAGGAAGGATAGTGACCTACCGAGATTGTGGATTATTTTTCAGGAAAATCGGTAGTTGTGTTAGACGAAACCAAACAACTGCAATGCGGATATGTGACCGTTGGATGCAGGAGGGTACGACGAACCAACGTGGTCAATTGTATACACCTCAGTGCACCATTTCACGTGAGGACAGGCAAATAGTGCGTATGGCAGTGACGGATCACTCAGTCACATCATGAACCATAATACAGCACATTGAGTCTGTAACGCATTATTCAGTGTCTGCGAGTACCATTCGACCCCGTTTACAGCAGAGTGATCTGCCCGCAAGACGCCCATTGCTTGGTCTACCCTTGACGCAGAACCACAGACGTCTCCACCGCCAATGGTGGGATGAAAGAAGGATGTGGGTGGCAGAATAGGATGAAGTTGTCTTTACTGACGAGTCACGCATCTGTTTGCAACACCCCGATGTTCGAATTCGAGTCTGGAGACACCGTGGGGAGAGGATGCTGAACAGTTGCATTATGCACCGCCACATTGGTCCTGCACCGGGTATTATGGTATGGGGCTGTATTGGATATTACTTTCACACTCTTCTAGTACGCTTTGCTGGTACTTTAAACAGCCAGCTCTACATCTCCGAAGTGTTGGAGCCAGTTGTCCTTTTTTACCTTCAGGGCTTGGCCACAGCCATATTTCAACAGGATAATGCACAACCACACGTGGCACGCATTGTACAAAGGTTCTTCGTGAATCACCAGATTGAATTGATTCCCTGGTCGGCTCGCTCTCCGGATCTTTCACCGATAGAAAAAATGTGGTCCATGGTTGATCAACGATTGACCCAGATTACACACCAGCTGCCACACCAGATCAACTTGGGCAACATGTGGAAGCTGCTTGGTCTGCTGTACCCCAAGAACACATCCAAAGTCTCTTTGAATCAATACCGAGGCGTGTGGCAGAGGTGATCTCCAACAATGGTGGCTACTCTGGCTACTGATTCTGGCAGGAACCACACTTCACAGAAGTCTATAAATTTAATCATTTGATACTTGGTTAACATGTTATCTACAAAATAAATTTTGTTGTGCTATCGCTTGTCTTTCTTGGTGTTGCATTTACGGTGACCAGCAGTGTAAATATATATATATATATATATATATGAGTGTGTGTGTGGGTGGATGTAGGTGTGGAGGGGTGGAATAATTCCCTATAATATTCTTTTTAGTAAGTTTGGAATTATTTGGTTCATTCCTTCAGGATTTAAGTTTAATTAAATTAACTGGCTTGCCCACTTGGTCAGAATTGAATTTGGGATAGAATACTAAGAAACTTCAGAAACTTACGGGTGGCAGTTTCTGACCTATCATAGGTTCTGTTAGAAAAAGTCTTGCCACCTTCAACTCCCAATACAAAAAGTGTGTGTTTCTCTCTGTCTCTCTCTTTGTTTGTTTGTTTTCAACATGTTATCTTTGCCGCTTGCTTTTAGCTATATCGCTTTTGTCTGTGCGCGGGTTCATCGCTGTTAATTATGAAATATTGTCCATTTACGTTATGTGTGTCAAAATAAAAAGTTGAGCATTAATTCTGAAGATACCACTAGTTACCACCAATTCAAATAAAACTCCACCGTCTAACGTTTCATGTATATATATTTCAGGGGGAAAAAATGGATGTCTTAACGGATCTCTTCTCAATGAAAGAAATATCATCACCGAATTTCAAGCACATAAGTCTAATTATTTAAAAATGGGAAAGATAATTTAAAAAAAAACCTTCTGGCTCTTTAAAACCTCTCTGAGGAATTGAATCCCTCAAAGCATTTTCATAGCAGATCTTTACTCAACAAATGAAATGTGCTCACCGAATTTTATATAATAGTTTGTGTGAGATCTCGTAATCAGTGAGTTGACCAGGGATTGAGTGAATGAGTAAGTGAGGGAGGGAGTCACATTTCTCTTATATATGTATATATATATATATACACACACACAGAGAGAGAGATTTCACAATGCACACTAGTCAAAATATTAAATTAAATGTTGTTATTATTAGTTGTGAGGAAATATACGTGGTAAATGATAAAATTTGATGCACTTATTTTTCTTTTCTATTTATTAAACAATGCATTAGTAAATTTTATTTGTCAATGCTCACATTATGAAACACAAGAAAATATCTCGTAATTGCTTGCACAACCCAAATTCTAATAATGTATTTAAGGAAAAAAAGTATAGGAATTTAATTGATACGTAATTGCTTTGCATTCATTAAATAAAACCTTTTTAAAGAAATATATGTTTTTAAAATAATAAAAACGCATATGGAGGAAACTTGCATACTTGAATAAATCCTATTATACAGCTGCTAATTCAGATTTATTAAATACGTGTTATACGAAAAACTAACGGTTAAAATCACGCAAGTTTACGTATATCCTTGTTAATGAATTACTTATCCAAAGTAAAATGTTTTTATTGGTAGTATTCTGTCGATTAATTGACGCCATTAATTCTAATAGTTGCATTATACTCAACTCTTTACCACCAACTTTTACAGTCGTTCTAGAAATGAAATACGGTTATTGAACCTCTTCTCATAGGTTTCTCGAAAGGACATTGTGCTAATAACTTTAAATGTGATCGGATATCGTTGCAAACTTTCAAAATGACTCTGCAACGCGCACCAAAGCGAATTACTCTTTGGAGGAAGAAGAAATGTGAAGTTTACTTTTAATTGAGGCAAGTAACCTCATGTTTACCTCCTAGAAAGAGTTTCATGAGAATAATCAGGCTTGTAATAACTATAAAGTCATATGAAATCTTACAAAATATCATCCACGTTTTTAAAGATGCTTGTTAAGTATTTTTCATAGAAAACTAATGTACCTTCTTTTGGATATTTCCATTTTTGGATTATCATTTAGAACGTACATGTGTAATACATTTTGCTTAATTTCCAGATATCTCACAGATTATATTTAAATAGTGATTTCCGTGAACATGTTTCATGTATTTTATCTCAATCATATGGATATCATAGAAATGAGGTGACGATAATGACGTGATGCAATGAAAAAATGTAATTGTATTAGATAAGTTGTTTTTTCTATGAAAATGAAATAAATCGAAAGGAAGAGTTTAACTCTTTTAACTTGGGCGAAGGAATGAAACTAGTGTTTTTAAAAATAAGGGTTAAAATTTGGATGCAAAGAAAAAATATGTAAATTGCAACCGTTTTTGTGTCAGTATAAATTAACTGACTATTTTCAGCTACAAATTCACCCTCTAGCAGCAATTTATGTTCAATATAGGTCAAGTATATAATTGTTTGTCAGTTTTTATATAATTGTATATTGAGTTAAAAAACTCAAAAAATAAGATATAAATTATGTTTGATATTCCAATTATTTATATCTTTTTTTCTTTAATCTTTCATTTATATTTTATGTTTGTTTTTTTTAACAAAATTAAATATATCTTCTCATTGGATCCCCTTCTACCTTTTATTCAACGATACTTAAAAATCATGTTTGATTTACTTTAAAATATACAGTAATGTAACTATTTTTTGATTCGTAGAAGAAAGTCAGGGTAGTTTGGTTAGAATGTTTGAAAATTTAATATAATTAATTACTTATATTTCAAAATGTAATTAAATTAGTGAAAATTAATTAATTTGTATTAAAAGTTTATAGTAAAGGTAGACAAAATTAATTTAAAACAACTTAATTTAGGTTCTTTTTTTTTTTTTTTTTTTTTTTTTTGTACAAACACATGAAGAGAGCTGCAAACATATATTTTTTCTGTCACTTTTCAGTTTTTTTCAACTCAAGTATCATTTGAAGTATCATTTCACTTAGCAGCTTGCAGAAGTCAAATTCTTTTATATTTAAAGCAACATTGTTTCTTTATTACAAACTTCTTAAACTTTCCACAACGAAACATAAAATACAGAGTTCCTTTCATGCTACAGAAATGTAGCATGAAATGAAATATAATTTTATAACTGAATAAAATGTTTTTTTTTACCGATTAGAAATAAAAATTGGTCATGATCTTCTCTAAAAACATTCTTTGCACGTACGATCGATATATTAATTTGTTGTTTCATAAAAAAAAAAATAAAAAAATAAATAAAAACCTTCTAGAGTAAGACAAATAAATTTTTTGGAAGTTGTATATAAACATTCTTACTTTTCGACTTAATTGAACCAAAGTTTCAATTGCCATATTTTTAATCTAGCATTCCAATGCTCTTTTAGCAGAATGTTTGCCACCAGTGATGAGAGACAGACCTGAAAGTGGTTTCAATGCTCATCATCCTTCCTGCCACTGCTGGAAACAATGATGTAAGTCCTGTTCTTCCGAAAATAAACCGATAATTTGGTTTCTATGTCTTCTACAATGTCTTAACATATACCTTTGAATTCCTCTTTAATCTTGGGGAAGAACTAGAAGTCTCTCTCTTGGATTTTAATCCGGTGAGTAAACAGATTGTTGAAGGTAGACATGTTCTTTTTTGTGAGTTATGTCTATACTGGAATCGATGCCTGAGAAAGAGCATTATCATGGTACAGAGATTTCACACTTTGCCATTTTCTTTCCCTTTTTTTCATATTTCTTTCCTGATACTTCTTGACCATAAAATCGTTTATTAAAATTTTGACGAGCTGGTGCTAATTTTTTTTCCTCCCCACCTTCGTTATTGAGAAACGTATTGAACGTCAATATTGTTTCGGATTTGACATTATTGTGTTTTTTTTTTGACGATAGAACGTTGTGCGTCATTCTGATGTCTACTGCACATTTGCTTTGGAATCATAAGCTTGCTCTCAGGTCTCGTTACCGATAACAATTGCCTCAAGGAACCTCACATCTTCTGTTCTTTTTTCAAAACACTCGCTCACAATCTCTCAACTGCCGAGTTTCCATTCAAACTTCTTTCACCAGTCATTAGACAAATTTGGCACTGAAACCTTTTGTCTTCAAATCCCTTGGTAGAATTGTCTGTCCCTATTTCTTGTGCACACATTCGGCGATGGAGATTCTTTGGTCTAATCCAATGCTTCTCAAACTTTCACTACCTGCGACCCAATATTCAATCATAATTTTCATCGCACCCCCCTTCATACAATAACAACGCATTAAATACGATAATACTATACTCTGACGCTAAAGCTACGATACGACTTTTACTTCTTAAGTGACACCGGCATATATTAAAGTCTCGCTTAGCCAGTGCGTTAATTGCTTCGGACGTATATATACATCTTTCCAATATACGATCTTCTCTGTCACAGCAATCCATAAAAATTATCCCGAAGGCTTTGGAATACAATAAAATGTCCTTGATAGTGTTCGCAAAGGATTTTTTTATTTCAGAAGATTTTCTTATTTATTCACTTTATCCCTCCCCGCCAATACATCACATACGCTTGAGTACGTGCAAAACGAAGGCATTGGGGAGCGAATTACGTAAATTTTAATCGGCAGTTAAGGAATCAATTATACACCGTAAAAATTATCCAGATAAGCGTTAATTTTTCCATATAAATGTGGGAATCCAACCGAAATCTTCCAAAAAGATTGAATTCTTCAGATGGCGGGGTTTTTATGGCGTGGTGTCTAGGGGTTTTAGGGTGTGTTAGTTAATTTCGAAATAAAATAGACAACATAGTTCAAGAAAGAAACTAGTTCAAAACTAAATAATTTATTAAGAATTATAGGGGAGTATTTACATAGGGAATATTTCAAAAGAATAGGAAAGTTAGATAAGCATATTTCAGAAGAATAGGAAAGTTAGATCACATTACTTTAAGGGAGGCAATTGAGATTAAATAGAATTCATTATGGTGCTATTAAGACTTACCGCCTGGCGCGGACGAATGATAGAACTCGTTATGGTACTATTAAGATTTACCGCCTGGCGCGGACGAAAGTGCGCTGACGCGCGAAACACGACTTCTCTCGACGAATGTTAGTGGGCCTCTGGCGAAAAAGGTTCATGTCGGCGTTTTTAAAAAGGACGCTAGATGGCGTTGATGTGGAATACTGTTTTGATTAGAATTGCCGACCTCGGTAAATGTGATATGATCTAACTTCTTACAAATGGAATATCCTGCATAAATTTACGTATAATATATGACAAACCCGTGGGGTCACGGGTAATTATTAAATTTGTTCTTAATTTAGTATTGTTAAATTAGTTATAAAATACATTGTGTAGTACTGAAACATTTACAAGTGTATTATATCAGAGTAAATGTTTTTATTTTTTTATTTTTTATTGTGTCACAATGCATTTTGTTTGTTTACTTTCAATAAATTAATAATTTTTTGAATAATCTTTTGTTTTCGATTCTTCAAAATGCTCGCGCCCTCCTTCTAGGGTTATCACGCCCCCTTAGGAAGGCGCACCCCACAGTTTGAGAAGCGCTGCTCTAATCTAAATAACTGGTCCACATCCACCGTAATTTCTTCGTTTCAGGAGGTCTTCCACAGCGGCTCTCATCTTTCAGTAAATCATGTCTTCTCTTTAACACGACTCGTAATCGGTAGATTTCTTTTAAAAATAGTCAAATGTATACAGTGTGTAAGACTAAAATTAATAATGTACGAAGCATATTTTCTTAGTTTTCACGTACACTTGATATTTACACTTTTCTGGCACCTTAGCATAGAAAAGGCTGATCACCACGTACTCCTACCTTCTGCTAAATTGCTATCACACTTTTTGTAGTGAATTCCGGTAGTAAAAAATATAATTAGTTATGATAAAAAAATGAACAACAAAATTGTGGAAATCTTTGAACTGCCCCTGAAATTGTAGACAACGAAGACAATAAAGAAAATATCGTTGTACAAAAAACAATTAAAAATATTTTTAAAAAATTAGCAACTTAAGGTAAAACAGGGCCCGGCCGGGATTTGAACCCGGGACCTCTCGCACCCAAAGCGAGAATCATACCCCTAGACCACCGAGCCACATTCGTGTGTTTGAAGAGTCTAAATAAATAAAGGTTGATCAAGAATACTGCGCGTGTATTTATGCAGCAAAAGTGTGATAAGTAAATAGTAGCACAGAGTAGAGAGCGTGTTTTTTTTGTTAGAGACTTAATTTTCTTCAGTGACTCATGTCTCCATGTTCTGGGTATATTTTTGCACATATGTCCATTATAAGAGAGAGAACATTCAAAGCTGTTATTTATCTTTTTAGAAGTATTTGTTTTTCTGATATACATTTTGTCACAAAAAAATTTCTGCACCCAGAAAGAAACGAGCTACTATATTGTTTGAATTAATTCGGACAAAGAAAAAAAAAAGGGGATTCTTTCTAAAACCCTTAGCTTTTTATCATTACATAACTTAAATAAATTGAAAAATTCTGTATGTTAGTACAAATTAGGTCTTCCTTTAGCAAAAATGACATTTTCAACCCGTCTTGGAATTGACTTCACTAGAGTAGCACACGTGTTCTTGATTTTATCATCTTGGAAACACACTAGTAGAGCTCTTTTTATCATTTGCTTTGTTGTCTTGTGGTTCATCTTAATGAATCGATTCTTGAGAGTATGGCATCAGTTTTG
>BMAV01004132.1:19826-54535 GCA_019973955.1 Trichonephila inaurata madagascariensis
CCATGATGTATTGTTGCTAGCACCGAGTAATTACCATGTCTCTCAGACCGAGATGGCTGTCGATACGCATTTTCGATCAACCTGCTACTCTGAGGCCTACTATACACCTCCTCTCAAAGTCCGACTATTGTTCATACTGTCACCGGTTACACCTCCTAAGTATCTCCAGTCACAATACCAGCCAACCAAGTTGATTTGTGTGAATAACTCTGTGGCACTAGCAATTATGCTTAAACTCTCCCATCAGCGCATCTTATATGCGCGAAACGTGCTTACCTTTGTAAAATTTGCATCGAGCATTTAATCATTTGCATACCTCTCACCAGACTAAATTCCCGTCAGGTTTCGTGATTAGTAGCTTGATTCCTTTTGGGGGCATATATTTTTTTGACAGATTGGATATTACTTTTATTGCAACAAAATCTAATTTTTGAAAGTGTACTTTTCTTTATTTAAGGATATTTAGTAACATTTGTATGGTTTGTTGTAAATTATTTCTGTTCAAGGGAAAGATTCAACTCATGAAAAATATAAATGTGCTTATTATGAAGATTCTAGTAGCCTTAACTCCTATATACTAGTACTACTAGATGCATAGTCAGACGTTGAACCATTTTTACAATTCTATATCACCCCCCCCCCTCTCTTTCATTCTTCAACAAAAATTCCCCTTCCATACTGGACGTCAGCACTCCCTGGTGATTATTATATGTATGCCCCTTAAATTCTTTTTCCGAAATTCCTTCCATTTTTTCCCTATATTTTCCTTCCATTCTGATTTTAGTCTGAAAGAGGGTAAATTGAGGAACATTACAAACACTTTTTCAAAGAAAAGCGATTACGTAATTTGTGAATGTATAAAGTTTTATTTTTTGAGAATTTCTCACCTTTATAACAATGGAAATTAACGTCGCACTAGGAAACAATTCGAAAGCTATTAGTGATAGTCCTCTTTATTTTAAATTTCCGTTAAGTAACGAGGAGAACAACTGAGCTGCTAGCTCTCTCAATACAAACGGAGATTCCACTGATGAATCTGTACACAGTGGAGCTTGAATGGAAACAGGATTTGACCCCGTTATACGCCTGCTACGTGTTCATGATAATCACCACAAGGCAAACACAAATTTCCATTTTTGATTCTGAAGTAAATTAATAAATCGATATATATCTCTTAAACCATTGAAATCTCACTACACAATCGATATATTATGTCAGTGTATATTTAGATGTAAATATTAAGTCATGCTATGCTGTTAGATGCATGTAAATTGTAGAAATTATATACGAAAGATTTTTAAATGATGAATAAAAAAAATAAATAAATAAGGGTCTTTTTACGAAAAAAAAAAAAAAGATATACCCAGCTGGGTTCGGACGGGATTTGAACCCGGGACCTCTCGCACCCTAAGCGAGAATCATACCCCTAGACCACCGAACCACGAACATGAGTATATTAGACACAATTTCATTTTTATTATTAAGGTTTCCATTTTTACTATCTTGTTTACTGCACGCAGATTAGATAAACACAGCTGCTTGATTTCCTTCTGGTTATATTTTTACTATTATCTTAATTGGAACCTGCAAATGCAGCTAAAGCAAGTACTTAAAATTGTTTGAAATTACTTACTTTTTAGCTATTACAATATCGTGTTTATTTAAAAGTTGATTTTTGAAGTGCAGTAGAGGGATGGTTGTGCTTTCGACACTATTAATTTCATACACAGAAATGTCCAATTTTAAGCATTGTTGCTGAATTTATTTCTTTTAATTTCAAAGCTTATAACTAGGTTGATAATAACTATATATTGCAGATAAATATTTATAAAAGTGAAATTTTTTTAGTCGTTTCAGGTATTGTCTACTTCAGAACCAAGTTGTGAAATATGTAATAAATAAAATGTTAAATTTGCAGTTCGAGTCTGATTAAAAATAAGTAACAAGATTTCATATTGGCACTTTAACGAAATTTTCATAAAAGACAAAATTAAAATTCCCATGAATTAATTCCAAATTATCCTTCTTTTTTGTAATATTTATTTATATCAGCATAATTCAATTTCCAAGTACAGATCAATGTGAGCAAAAGTATGAAATAATTTTGATCAAATGAGTACATGAAATGCATGTAACAAACACGTGCGATCGGGAATCTTGTGCTTATAAAATATTCATAGATTTTTCACATTATTTGAAAACTTGGGAACCATGTAGCTAAGGCTTTTATTTTCTTGAAAAAACGTTGATACTACACAACTTATCCATCCTTTTTATTATCAATATTGTTGAAAAAATATGTGGTTTAAAAAAAATTTCCGTCCTTTATCATCTTTTCCGCTTATGATGCAATCTTTCATCAATCGCGTATTCGGACCAATCAGAAAACCCTATACTGGAAATCATATTATTCTACGAGCTTTTGGTTGACAACAACAATAGAGGATTAAGGTATTTTAAGTCAAAAAAGAATGTTTTTGTGAATGTCTTAAATGCAATGTGTGGTTGTCCGTCTATATATATATATATATATATATATATATGTTTGTGCTGTATTTCGTCACTGTTCGTTATGTTTGTGTAAAATAAAATGTAGACCTGAAATTACAAAGCCTTATCCTCCGTTCCACAGCTATGACAGCCAAAATTATTTGAATTCCAAAATGTCTTGATTGAAGCTCAGAAACACCGTACATACATATATATGTATATAAAGTGAAAGGAAAAATGGGATAAGAAATAACTAATATCTGTATGTGTAAAATAAAATGTGGACCTAAAAATAAAAAGCCTTATTATCCTTTCCACGACTGTGACATCCAAAATTATTTGAATACCAAAATGCCTTGATGGAAGCCCAGAAACACTGGCCCCCATATATATGTATGTAAAGTGAAAGAATAAATGGGATAAAAAATAATTAATGTGTAAACTGTGTACCTAAAAGTACAAAGCCTTATCATCCTTTCCACGACTGCGACATCCAAAATTATTTATACTATTTTTTTGGCAAAAAAAAAATTTTTTTTGCTTGTTTTTTAACAAAGATATCTTGTATTCAGAGCTCCAGAGCAATTAATCTAATTCAATGAATTTCTACAGTCGTGGTTCCACAAAACATTTACCTCTTTTATTTACTAAAAAAAGTTTTTTTTTTCGAATTATTGCAGGTATTTGAACGATAATTTCAACTGTATCATTTGCCATAATACTTTTGACTTTCAATCTTGACATCAGTAACATATTTGATATAAGTTGATAAATACTTTGAAATTTTAGCTAAATAAACATATGTGTTGGAGATTATGAAATCATGCTCGTTTAAACAATTAGGAGGAAAATTGTTGGTAAGTTCCTTATTGTAAATATGAGACTCAATTTAAAAGTGCAAAACTCAGAAAGAATTCACATATAAACTAATATATCTAAAGCATGATAGTAATCTGAAGAGGGGATATAAGTAAAATATTCGTCATTAATCAGAAATCATGTGAAAATACTTTTTATCAGGAAATAACCTTCATAGTTATTTTTTTTCTTGAACATATTTTTTTCTCGCAAAGAATATTGTGGACCAATTACATGGGTGAACCCCTTTAAGATAGTTTAAGGAATTCTCTCAATTAGTTAGATATCAATCACACCTATGTTGCTGAAGTGTTTTCTATGAAAACCGATTCTCCTCCTGAAAATCCGTAACAATAAAAGGAAGAGGAAAACGGAGCATATGAAAAGGAAAACAGGAAAAGTGTTGAGAGAAAAGGAGTTCGACTGACGAATGTTTAGAATAAAGAACTTTCAGACTATATTTCATATTGTTAAGTCTCAACCGGTAAAGCAACTAATTTTTAAAGACACTTTATTTATGTGTAGGTTATAAACAATAACTCCCTGTAATTCACTATTATAACATTAAAGCATCCAGCCATACGCTGTGAAAAAAGTTCATGTTCAAAGGTCAGTCTGGTATACCCAGCCGTTGTGCAGCTGCCTCCCAACTTCCTCGGTTAAAATTTGCCTCTATTCTTTTTCCTATCAGATTTCATTCGTCGTTCTTTGAGATACAGAAAGCGAGAAAAGAGTCATTCTACAATTCCGAACCAGCCCCTGTAAACTCCAAAGGCAGGTCACCTTCACGCCCCTCGCTACCTCTCATTAGTGGGCAGCACATCATCCGACCGCATTCGCACTCCATTGGTGCGTGTGAACAATTGTGTGCCACCTATGATCTCTCCTCCAACACGGGCCTGTGTCTAACATCTGGAGGCTATAATTTGTGCTGTCAAATTTTCACCGAGTGTGCTTCTGTGACTATTCTTGGTGTCATTGTACTCTATTAAAATTCACTACATCAATAGGATAGAGGAGCCCAAAACAAAGGTGCTGTAACTTGTAGCTTCCTTCCTATTGATCGTTTGGACTAACATGCGTCTGTAAGACGTGAAGAATGAAAGGAGTGGCAACTTCAAACACATTTTCAGAGACAGCTAAAACGCGTTAGACCCTCGGTATAAAGGGAGAACTAACGATGCCTTTTATGGAGATACAATAGCTCATTTGGACAACTGACCCTCCATTCATGAATCTTGGCATGCATGCATAGACGCGTGAGTTCTGTTAATGAGCCAACGTTACAATATCTTTCCAATTGACTTCTATAGACGAGAAAATGATTTAATTGTGATGTTTATATGGTTTCTACAGCCTATGTTTATAATATTAAGCTTTTAAGCTTATGTTTTTTTAACACAAAAAATTTAATACTAACATTTTTTAAATATCTGAATCCGTCTTCACATCTTTTAGAAAATCCCATAGTTAGTCAGTTAAATCCATCTTTTCTGATATCAAGAAGTTACTTAAACTTCTTAACTGCTAATTAAATTTTTGTGATTTTCTCTCCTGTGCCCCCGTTTTTCATCTAGGTGCGAGTAGACGGTGCATTTGGTATGGGGAGAAGAAAAGGAACACATCAACAAATTTTTCTCTGAAATAAGTAAATCCTTCGCAAAGACTTTGAAGGTCATTTCATGGCATTACAAAGCCTTTGAAATTGTTTTACTGATAGCAGCACAAATAAAAGAATTGCATTTCGAAAATATGGATATATACATCAGGGGCACATAACGCACTGGTTTAGTGAGACGAATATATTTGCCGTTTGTACATAAAGGGTTAAAGTTATAAACTATTGAAAAGTTAAAAATGAAAAATAAACATCACAAGGGTTTCATGGTAGTAGTTTAAAAATGACAAAAATAATATGTAAACTTATTAGCACATGTGGTATTTAAAACTGTTATAGAGTAAAACATGGGAAATTATGATAACCTCCATCAGTTGCGTAACGTACACCCCCACATTACGGGGGGCCCAGGGCCTATCCGACTCTAAGTACGTACTAGCTGTAAGATCCGGCTTAGGACCTAAAACCTGACTTTGTAGAGGTGGGCTAATATTCTACGTCTCACCACTTACTTCCATATATGTATTAAGTGTCGTCATACCATTCTTTCTAATAATTGTTTGTCATATGGTTCAAAAGTTATTAATAAAAAGAATACGATGTAGTTCATGCTTTTTTTTTTGACACATGCTATGTATTAGGCTAATTGTTCTTTCTACACGCTGTTGAAATTAAAAGAATATTGACAGCTAAAAATTCATACTTTGGTTTTCGTTAAAATATACATGACTGAAACGAAGTTTTGATTTAGATTGTCAGAATATGTAATTAGAACGCTTCTTTAATTTAATGTCTTTATTCTTCAATATTTCGAAATTTAATCAATGACTACAAATTAATTTACTTAAAATTGCAAATTGCTCTAAAACTAGGTAAAAATTAATTAAAACAATTCAAATTTATTGTTTTTACAATTACGAGTACATGATATTGTGATATGAACTAAGTGATGAGTTTTCGTTTTGCAACCTTTCAGAGTTTAACTCAATGAGAGTTTCATTTAGAATACCTCTTTAATTACGAGCAGTTGTTTGTTCAAATGAAATTTTTTCATATTTAAAGTAACATTCTTTCTCGATTACCAACATCCTGAGCTTTCGAGAATGAATAACAAATTCGCTATTTTTTCTACATTTTTTTCTTAGTTTTTCTTAAAAAAAGTGGAATGTCGTTTACATTAGAATGGGCTTTTTTATGAAATTAAATGCTTTTAATAATAACCTTTCTTGCTGTGATTTTATGTAGCAATGTGGAAACATGTCTTTTCTAATTTATGAAGAACAATATGTCTTTGCTTTCGTTAGGGACTGCTGTTAGTGTTTTTAAAATTAATGTTTGAACTGCTGTTTTGTTAAAAAAGCAATATTTTTGTATACAAGAAATAACACTGTACTGTTACAATTATTGATTTTTCCCCTACAAAAATAACTATTTGACAGTAATTGATGTTTCACATAAATAATGAAATTGAACTCATCAACAAAATATTTTCTAACTGTCGCGAAACCAGTTGATGACGTCATAGACCAAGAGGAGATAGTGTAACTGAATGAGATAGTAGGGGACAAGGGTTTCCTAGAATCCATTTGCTCTACGTTCCGAGATAGACTCGTCGAAAGGACATGTATGGGGACCGGTTTAGAGGGTCCCGGTTGAAAGCAGAGAGCAAAAACGTGCTCTTAGTGTAAGATGGCATTTTAGATGTTAATGTAAATAAATTTGTATATATGTATACCGTGATACCACATGGGGTGGGGGCATCATCTCTTCATCATCTACGCGACCATATTCTTAGGGGATAAAAGATTGACCACCAAACTCTTCCATAATAAAATTAGTTTATTATGATCTTAATTTACATTCACCAAAACAACACTAGTCTAAGAGGCTTATGATTAAAGGTGATGAGACAAAAACTGTAATTCAAACAAATAGCGCAATAAACCCCCGAATCTATATTTATAGATGATTTCCTAACTTATTAGAATCCGATCTAGTCTTAACGCTCAATCTAAATTATCTTACCACTATTCTACGGCGAACAGCTGCAGTCTTTACATCGTCAATCTAATCCTTGATCATACTTGATTCGGCCAAAGGATAATCTTCCGGCTTCGAACTTCACTTAGAACTCTCCTAGCACTCTCCAAGAACTTCACTGGCACTATTAGACCTCCTCATCAAACTCTTAGAACTTCGGGAACTTTACTTAGTACTTCTCCTCTTAGATCCCTCCACAAATACTGGAGCTCCAATATATACACATTCCTAATCTACATAATCGTGTTCTCTTCTTGAGTTGGTTGGAAGGAATTGCCATTCTGGCCCCAAAATTTTCCCAAGAAGTTTTTTAATAGAAGTCGCAATAAAGTCCCGTCACAATATCTCTAGCCTGACTGTGTGTTTTCGTATCCAATACGCCACACAACGTGTTGTAAATGATAAATTTAAGTTAAATGCGCCAAAATTCTGGTGATTGACACTCTTGTTTTAAAACAACGACTGAAGTGATTTTACGCTGTATTTGAACCAGTACCACAGCAAATATTTTATACATATCATGCTGTGCAAATTAATTGGGACAAACTTATCTGCGTAAATTATTTGCAAAGCACAGTTAATTGCTTAAAACCTTTTAGACAGATTTTATCTGCCTTGTCTAGGTATGACTTTTCCACTTTGAAACAACCAAAGATTTTTAACTGGTTTAGATTCTTTTGTGAGCATTTCAGTGTTAATTCTCGCTCTTTAATTTACACATTTTACTACTGTAAGTTTAAAGAAATGATATTTCTCGGAGGATGTAAGTAAAAATCAATGTTTAGATAGATCAAATTTCTATAGGAATAAGAGATATCCCTTGTGCAGTTGTAGTGGATAAATCAAGCCTAATTCATTGGTAACATTTTAAGAATCTGTTTAATCTTTCCTCAAAAAAACGGAGGAAAATAAGGCCAAAAATGGAAGACTACTCCTAAAACTAATAAATCCCTAGTAAAAAATAGTAGGATTAATCCAAGAAAAAAAAAACACTAATTTGGTAGATTGATTGATTGAATATTATCGTCGCACTGTTCAGCTACACGAGGGCTTTTGGAGACGGATCTCATAATTTTGAACCATGGTCAAGTGACGTGTACGACACCTAAGCTGGCACCCCCTCTCCTAACTACCACACCACACAACGGAAGGACATTTCAGCTCTCGATAGATTTAACGTGCATCGCTGCCCTACACGGCGGGGCTTTAGTGGTACTGGGCTCGAACTCGTGACAAGACAAGCCACGATCCGACTAATTTGGTAGAGGTTTATTGACAATAAATCTTGATGCTAGTAGTTCAAGCGTACGCCATAGACTTTTAGATGCCGGCGGGAGAGCAAGAAGGTAAAAAAAATAATAACTATAAACCTCTAAAATGTACTGAAACATTTAGCATGATCCAAACTATGTAAATTTTTTATTGCTGAAGACTGGAGGACGGTAATTTTCAATGATAAAGTTCGTATATTTGAGCAAGGTTACAAAAGAAATGTTCTGACACAAGATTACTCTGAGCTTGAACATGAGACCAAATGTAAATCTACTCTGGATCATGTTATATGGTCTTTTTTCTCAAAAAATGTCAGGGAAGCTTATTTCTTGTTTTAGATATGATGCATGAATAGGATGATATTTTCTACCATTCTGTTGAATTTCTATGGTAATACATATATATAAATATCAAGACATGGGTTTCATCCATTCATGCTATAGTTTTTTGGAACATTTTGAAATAGTTTAGCCTTTTTTCATGATTTAAAAAAATTGAGAAATTTATGACTAAAAAAAATCCAATTTATATGCTTCATTAGGAGAGAAAAACGTATCTAAAATTTTGAGCAATCATTTAGCTAAGATAGATTGTATGATAAAATATAGTGTCAGAATTATGTATATATATATATATATATATATAATTCTTTTCATTATTTTGCTAAGTGCTACAAATCAACCATTTCCATGCTTTGAATTTGTATTTGGGTCCAGAATCTGGCAATAACTTATTTATTGTACTCGAATTTGGCTCGGGCTCTGCATTTTTTAAAGGAATTTTTTAAGTGAGTTAACTTTATCTTGTAAGGGATTATTTAGATATTTTATTCATTATTCTCAAAAGGTTTTTGCTTTGTATTTTTAACACAGAAAGGGAAGGTTGGCTTGCCACAAAACGTGTTCAACCACACTTTTATATAAATTATTTTATATATAAGCTGTCCTCATCCAGCAATGTTTATAATACTGTAGCATTCATTTTTTTTTATATTTTATATCTTAAACCATTTTATAATTTAAACACTATTATGATTTTAATTTCTCATATATCCTCCAACGTCTGGTCATAATGTCCAATGTTTGGTCTCCGATATATTTATATATATATACGAAATACTTCTATTAAATACTTCATGAGAGTGATAAAAATATAATTATAAGACGTGGCATGTAGTTGATGTTAATGTGGCGAACCAAATGACTGGGCGTGACCGGTGGTAAGAGATTGATACTGTATTACGTAGCGAGTGGACGATTACTGTATTATCGAAGAGGCAGTCTTGTAATTTATTAACTCGAATTTATTGTACTTCTTGAAACACATAGGCATACTACAAATACACAAGACAAAAAGAAGGCGAATACAAGATAAAGACAACACACAAGCACGCAAAGCGAGGCGGCATCCGGATGACTAAATGATTGCAGAGAAGAGGAGAGCGAGTGCTTTCCTTAACTCGGCATTTATAGTCGGCAGTGAAAAGAACTCTGATTGGTTAAAATGGACGGGACAGGGATTTAGGATACTAATTGACTACGATTAAGATTAAAGTGTGATTTTTGAACCAAAGCATTAAAGCTTATTTGAATATTAGTAAAAAGAGTTAGTTAAAAGGATGCTAGAGGGAATTATTATATATATATATATATATATATATATATATAGTGACGTCAATACCTAAATGTCTTGAAGAGATTATTTCTGCTAAAAGAAATATACTTCACACCAATGTATGCATTTATTAGCACATATAAAGTACAGTATGGAAAGAAGTATAGTTCTTTGAAAAAATACTGATTTCTTTACTTTCTCCCAATTGTACAGCATAGTATATATATGTAATCATACGGAAAAGAAGTAACTATGTAGTCAGCCTAAAACTACTTTTGAAAAATGCAATTAAAAAGGGCTCCTTTATGATGAAAAATTTTTCTATTGTTATTATTGTAGTCTGTAATCGGATTTGCTATGACAAAATGTCCAGAAAACTAAGTCAGTTTTCTGATTAAAAGTTATGCGTTTTGCAACTAAAGAATAAATATTAATAGTTATCAAAATATTTTATTAGAATGTATAGCATTAAAAAATCAGAAACGACAACAATAAAATAGGGCCCGGCCGGGATTTGAACCCGGGACCTCTCGCACCCAAAGCGAGAATCATACCCCTAGACCACCGAGCCACACTGATACCTCTGAAGATACTTAAGAAATAAAAAAAATCGGGAAGAATACTTATTTGTTCAGCCGAGTTCTTAATAAATATCAATGCTGAACAGACAAACTCTATTTCCTTTTGGAAAAAATTCCTTCCAGTTGTTGGTATATATTTTGGTAGAGATATGTTTGTTAGAAAAAGAAAACTTTGAATTTTTATATTAGAATTTACTATTATTTTAATGTGTTTTAACCATAAAAAAATTCTTAAAGACGGGTTTCTCTTATTTGATATTCAAGACTCTGTTAGAAAGAATAAATTCAGAACATAGGATAACTTACAAATATGAATTGTTTTAAGTGAAGAGAGCAGTTTATAATCTAGTACTTCAGTGATTCTAGAATTGTGAGGCACTTTTCGCCCCCCCCCCTCCCCAGGAGGGGGGGATAACCCTAAATGAGAGCCCACGAGCTTATCAAAAAGTAAAAAAAAAGATTATTTTTCTTAAAAAAACCTAGTAATGCACTGAAAGAAAGCAAATCAAAATGCATTTACACATAATAAAAAACAAAATATGTATTTACACTGATATAATACATTTATAAATGTTGAAAGAATAAAAGTAACGCAAAGCTTAAAGTAATTTACAGTAGAACGTCGTTTATCTGAACGTTTATTATCCGGAGGGTCAAATATCCGGACCCATTTGTACCGCTCGAAAGACAGAGCCTGAAAAATACATTGAATAAGCTGTGGCCAGATTTAGAAGGCGAAAAGACTCCAACGACGACAACAGGGAGGAGATTACCACCTTTGTCCAATCGATCCCAGGATTTCAAGAAAGCGATGAAGAAGATATAGAAACATGGATGGCATGCGATGCAGAAAGCTGTGGATTTCAAATGATAAATGATGACGAGATTGTGACTTCCGTGCAAGAAGAATCCGAGCCTGTCGGTGATGAAACGGATGAAGACGAGGACAACAAGAACAACGAAAGTAACAAAGGTTTTCAGCGTTATACATAGCTATGAAGTGTCACGAACAACACTCAGAGTGTTGTCCTACTCAACTACTACTGCTCAAGAGAATCAGAGACCTAGCAGCGAAAAAACGAAGATGTACAATGACACAGCGAAAAATAAGCGATTATTTTCCACAATAAAGGTAAAATTGCTTCATTTTGCATCTTTTTTGCGTTTTCTTCAAGCACGTTTCCCCCATGTGATGATTTTTAATATTCGTATAGTGTCCGGTTTTATATACTGCATGGATCACATTCAGTTTTCGGTTATCCGAACAATCGCGTATCCAAACGGTGTCCGGTCCTAATATATTCGGATAAACGACGTTCTACTGTACTTAAAATATCAATTACATAAAAGTAATTCATAGTAAATTTAATACTTATCTTGATCATTTGTATGGCTTACAATTAAGGTTAGGTTGTAGTTTTGGGTCAGTAATATTGAAAGTTTTAGAGGCACTGCAGTATTATATTTCTAAATATGATTTTATGTGTAATTTTTTTACTTTTGTTGGCTTACATAAAGTTATTGACCTTAACTATTTGCAAAAATATCACAAATTTCTCTACTATTTACTTTAAACATTCATAAATACTATTGAAACTTTTGTAAAAAAAATAATTTCGTAAATAAAACTACCTTACCTTCTTCACATTTTTTTTAATATAAATTATTTTCTAGTATTCAAGTCCTGAGGAACACCCAAATCAATATGAACACCAAACTATGGAAATTATTTTTTCCCCTAAATAATGTTGTTTCTGTAATTACTTAAATTTTAAATAAACAAAGTATGAATCAACATTATAAAAACATACAACCAATTCTGGAAAATTTTGACACAATTTGGAGACACTCCCCTATTTGTAAAATTAATTATTTTAAACAAGTATTTCCAATGTTACTTTAGATGCACTTTAATTTAGTCGATTGTAGAAATATCGGTTTTGTTCAATTATAAGACTATACTGCCTTCGCGTGAAATAATTTAAAATTTAATATTAACATATCGATTTTTTTTCTGTATCGCAATTTAATTTAGAAATTTTCAAAGAATGCTGTTTATTTAAAAAATTTCAGATTATTTTATCCTAGATTAATTAACATTAAAACGAGTGAATAAAGTAAAGGAAAGAAAAAACTAATTTGGAACAGTATGTGTGTGTCTTAGAATTTTTAGAAAGAAGACATGGAGCGCTGACTAATCTTAAAAAGTCGTTTCCCAGTATATTAAGGTCTAAATGTGTTGAGGAAAAGATTCTACTATAGAAACCTATTTCTTGAATCAAATTTCAATTTTAAATATTGTTAAATTCAACTGGATTATTCTTTCTTAAGATTTCAATGTAAACAGATTTCCGATCATTCAATTTAGACGCTTAAAATTAATGGGATATAATCTTTTTTATTACTCTTTATTTAAAATTAGAAATGGAACATGTAGTGTGCCTAACCTGCTTTAGTTATTTTTTTATTTATTTTCTGTAGATCAAAGTCTAAAAGGAAAGAAAAAGTTTTGCTATGGAATTATTATATTAGCATAAGTATTGAAATAGCATGGAAATAAAAATAATAAAAAATAACCAGCCTTCTTTCTTTTACCCTCAAGATAACTTTCGAAAGACTTACAGTAGATTTTACATTTTTTTATAAAACTAAAGCTTAACAATTCCTGTATTCTTTAAACCTCAAATTGTAAATTCATCTCATACTTTAGTATTTTTTAAAATTACAGAAATTAAAGCAAAACTTTTTCTATGTTTTTTTTTTTTTTTTTTTTTTTATGATGTTAAAAAATAAATTCTACTAATCCCATCCCAAAAATTGAAGCGTACGGAATACAGATCTAGAAGTAAAATTTGCATATATAAAATATCTTCGTTCTACAACCCAAACTGTTTTTTAATCTTTTGAGAAATTGTGAAATTAAAAACTGAGAAAATCAAGTTTAAAGAAAAAAATTTAATTTTTTTTTCAGTAAAAAATCAACTCCCTTACTCTTAAAATGTACCCGTTTAATGTGTATTGGGGCTTCGTTTTCCCTAAAGTGTTCGTGTATATCTTTTTTCTCATTCTCAATGTCTTACGAGCTTATTTATTGAAAGATCTAGACTTTTTGCTTATTTTTTTAAGCAATGTTAGCCTGGAAATCAGAATTAACAGAAAAATACTTAATTTTAAAACTAGAAAGTTTTTCATAATACCTAGTGTGATTAGCTATTCCATCACTAATTTCAGCAATGATTAGCAATTCCATCACTTCACTTTAGTACCAATATAAATTTTTAATTCGGAAAATTCTAATGTATTTTGTCAGTATTTCTAAGCTGTAAAATTGAGATTTCTTTTTTGTTTTTTAGTTTTGAGTCAATGCACCACAATACCTTTTTTAATAATTTGGTTAAAGATAATACTGTAACTAAAGATTAAACTACATTCATAAGAAGATAAGTATAGTAATGTTACATTTGTTCGAAAAATTATTCTCTTACGATTTTGCACTTCAGTAGAGAATCATGCAATATATAGGAAGATTTATTGCAGGTATCCAAAGCATTTTTGTTGAGGTGTGCCAAAACAATCTCTACCATTATAATTACGCGTGCAACACCTTAGGCCATTTTTGAAACATTTCGATTCTCGTGATAAGGCATGATATTTACAGTTTTATTACATATTAATTTTGTATCATTTAACATCATAAAATCTAACTGTTTTTTCAGCAAAAATTAAAATTGTAAATAGAATATGTATCTTTAAACATACTTATTAAGAGGACATGGTACGATTTATACAAAAAGTTTTAATTTAAAGATTTTCAAAATTTTTTTTGGTTGTCTCCTATGTGTGTATGCTATGTAAAACCGTTTATGTGCTCAAAAATTTATAAAAAGCTAGCCATTCAATTTTTTAAGGAAAAAAACTCAAAATTTGTGAAGTGACTATAAAATGCTACTCCTCCTACAAAATTTTACTGGGCGCAGGAAATTTGATTTACAAGTACCTCAAACCATGTATAACAAAAGCTGGTATGGGTTTTGTGATAACATGATTGGTATTTGTACAATACTTCTCTTTATGAATGCTTATTGAAAATTCCTTAAAAAGTATATAAATTCTGAGTTCAATTATTTTTTAAAAAATAATTAATGCTTTGATTCAAAAATGCATACCAACTTTTGTTACATGTACTTTTAGCAATTGGTAAAAAAAGTCAAAGCATTAGGAAAAATAGAAAAAAAAAGCCTTAGCATTTTAAATGAAGACAAAATAGTTATTTTATTTTTCTGAGATAAGGAAGTTTAAAGTTTTGATTTGCCATGGGATGTGAATAAAAACGAACATAAAAACTATCATATTTCTGCATTTTTTAAGTTTAGAGCTTTCAAACTTTGTGAGGTTATAAAAAAACTATATAAAAAAAAATTAGACTAAAAAAATTAGATTTGATTTTTTCACCGATTTTGGTCAATTGAATCGTACAGTGTCCCCTTAAAGAAAGAAATAAACAACATAAAATATAAGTATTTCCATTCATTTCATAAAAAGATAAATAAAAATTTTAGTGCAAACATTGAGCTTGCACCGCTCTACTTTCATATTGCAACATCAGGAGTACAATGTGTGGCTGCCAATTTGACTCGATTCTGAGTATTCAGTAGTTGAACATTTTGTTTGCGGCCTCTAAATATTTTTCAAATGAGGAAACCTTTTTTGCTTAGATATGTACAACCAAAAGCGGAAAGCAGAATTCACGTAATTTTCTCTCTTCAAAAAATGAAATCTCTCCAGCAATGACAATCAATAATTTAAAAAATAGCTGCAAATTAATGTTTAGAGTTATCTGTCAGATTTTTTAGTTATTTCACAAATGTTCATAATTCTGAAGATGTTTGTCAAATAATATAAATTACAAGTTTATTAACTTCTCTTCACTCAAATATTGATAAATTGGTAGCCTAGTGCAGAGCGCCTCTAAAAATTCCTAGATAAATATAATTAGGAAGAAGAAGGCAGTACAGCTCATAATTATTTCAAGGATTTTTTGCAACAAGGATTTTTTTAATTTTTTTCCCCTGTATTTTAGAGAGGGAGAGATAAAACTAAAAACCAGTTTTTTGATCAATTACTTAAATGGGAAAACATTACATAAGAAAAAAAAATTGTTACAACTAATATTAAGAATGTATTTTAATTCCCATCTTGCGGATATTTTTAATTATAGCCGGACATCTATACAACGAAGCCATTAAGTCCCGAAAAAAATTCGTTATATAGAAAATTCGTAATATAGAGGTTCATCTTTCACGTTTCTTTATAAACCACATAAAAAAATTCGTAAATTATAAACACTATATATTAAAAGATAATAATAATTCACACCTTTTTGTAAATTAATATATATTTATTTTATGTATTTACCTAAAAAAAGAAAGAAAAACTGCAGGAAAAGGTTCTCGACAACTTTATCCACTTCTTAAAGAATTATTTTTTTTTCTTTGATGCTCAAGGACTTACGTTTTGAAATTTTCGAGCTACAACAAACGAAATTACCAATACGACTAATCAATGCTGCAAATGAACGGAGACTAGCTCAAGAACACAAGACTCTACTGTGGGTGAAAGGGCAAATCGAAAATGTTTCCATTGAACTAGACAGTGAAGTTAAAGATTGCAATTCTTGGATGAAATGGCCAGAATTCTATTGCTGTTGACGAGTTAGGCACCTAATAAAACCATCTTAATATTTATAACCACCATAAAATGTGCTAAAGGGGAGAATAACTCAAAATGTCCTGAAATACTTAAAAAAAAAGGTAAAAAAATTGAATCACAAGAGAAAAAGTTCGTTACATAGAAAATGCCCTTCGCTATTGGGACGTAATATTACGAAGGAAATTGTGAAATGTCTGGGTTCCAGGAAAAAGTTCGCTATATGGAAAAATTCGCAATATAGAGGTTCGTTACATATAGGTTCGACTGTATTTTCTTTCTCTTCCTAAGAAGAATATATATATATATATATGATGAAATATTCTAGTAAAAATTAAATAAAAAGAAACATATCATTTTCGATGTAAATAAAAAATAAAAGTGGATTGGAAGAATAAAAATTTTAAGATAGGGGAGATGGTCATTATTGGAAATTTAACTATATGTAATTTATTAAAAAAAAGAATAAAAAATGTAGACTACTTCTTGATAGAGGAAAAAATGTAGTTTCATGCTTCCAGCAGTTCTCTGAAAAAATATGAACATTTTCAGATCTAGAACGAAATGCGATTTGGTCACTAATTCTTGTGAACATAAATAAACTAATCATTTTATTTTACATTTTTTTCCTATTCTATCAATTCTTAAAATGCATTTTCTTTATTATCTCAACTCACTTCAGACCATTGTTGCAAATAAAACACACAATTATTATTTCGTTTTGTTATTGCCTAACACCAATACATTTTTAGTTTATTGACGAGTGCTATTATTTGTTTGAAAACTTTTTAAGGCGAGTGGAAAACATCTATACCTACAATATTAAATTGTTTTCGATGTACCTTTTCTCAAAATCTGTACTAAGAACATGCTTGAAATTTTTTTTTCAAGCTATTAAAGTATACCTTTCTCATTATACTGATATGAGCTCTTAGGTAATTTTGAATTTCTTAATAATTTATAAAATATTTTATCAAACGTAAAGACATTTGTCCCATTTTTCACATAAAAAATTTGTAAGAAATAAATTTTTGTTTTTTTTTATATAAAAAGCTCATTTCAGTTTATATTATCCATCATTAAAAATATGTCATGAAAAATTTACATACCTCTGAACATTATTTTCCCAGAAAAGTTGCATCGAACATCAAAAATATACATTTTGAGATAAATGAACTTTAATGTATAATTATTTTTTAATAAAACATTCCTCCCCATACTCCAAATGATTTACACATTTTTTTTAATCTTATCATCCTCTCTCTTCCTTTTAAGTCTCTTTTTTTATTCCTAACTTCCTTTACTTTTTGATAAGTATTTAGCCTTTAACAGCCTCCATTTCTCGAGGCGCTCCATTGCCTGTACCGTATAATCACCAAACTCAATATTAAGTTTTATCAAAATTTCTGGTTTTGAAGCATTTTCCGCATTAAATGATTAAATTGCATCACATATGTACCCAATGATAATACTTCTATTTTTTCAAATATTTCCTTCAGTACGAGAGACTATATTACGTTGTTTACACTTTCATTGGGGTTTCGTGTACCTCCATGTAAACGCTTTTTTAGCAATTCTGTATAAAAAGTTTTAATTTCCATCATTTATTCAACTATTAAGCGAAAACGAATTGTTTATTGTTAAACAATTGTTAACTTTTTAACAATTTACTTACATTTTTTGCCATTTAAATGGGCGTTGCCCAGTTTCAATGGTTATTTAAAAATAGATTTGTGACGGCTCACGCGTCCTTCCTCTAACATAACCTCTGTGTTCTTTGACGGCCACGATTATAATGGCAAATCTTTTCCAACCCAAATCCAAGAAGTGAAACACGAAGGATAGATGCAAATAAGATAACCTTTAAAAGGACAGAAGTTTTAGTAAGCGGGATGGCAATTTAGAGAAAGTTCAGCGTTGAAAAAGGTAGAAGTGTAAATTGACGGCGTACCCAAGAATCAAATATATCTAGCCAATACTACAAGGTACATACCATTGTACTCGATTATAACGGAATATCTGTAGTTGATTGAACCGTTGATTGGATATTCCAGGTAGGAAGATTATTTTCCGAATTCGAAATATTATTAGGATTGAGAGTAGGCGGATATAATATAATTATATAGATAAGTGATCCAACTGCGCGATCTGTGTTAACTACGGCTACGTGTTTTGGTTTATTCTCACTTAATATAAGTTTGTTCTATATATAAGTAATTTAAGTTTAACTCTTAATAGAAGTCTAATTAAGAATTCTAAAATGTCTCTTTCGAGAATCCCACACCTCTAACTTACGCTGAAACCCCACTATATGGTCGACAAAGATCGATCATATCACATATTTTAAGGGCTTCTAATTATCTTAGAGGTTGAAGTAAGGCATTTTTAGAAAGATTATAATCCATACAATTTGAAAATATAAAATTCTCAAAATTGCCATATTAAGAAGATTTTAGATTTCCAACCCCCTTTAAACAGTTTATTGCAATCCATATGTTGCAAAATTTACAGTGGATAATAATTCCATAAAGTTATCAATTTAGCAAACATTAAACGTTTCATAAGAATCCTCTCCCACACTCCTCGTTAACCCCTAATTTGTTTTTAGTTAAACATGTCTAAAGCGTGTAATATATTCTAAATATATTTAATTCGCACAACTGTGTTAAGACTGTATTTTTGTAAATAATAGTTATGAAATGTGATTTTTTATATATATACAGGGATTTAATTATTAGGTTTCATTCATGGAAAACACATGACAAAATTTAATCCAAAACTAAACAAATAGCTTTTAAAATATTTTGAACTTTAATGATTTTGGAGCATAAAATTGTTGCTTATTCATGTTTTGGAATCATTCAAATAAAAAGCGCTACGTTAGTCGAAATTCAAGTCCGTATAAAGTAAGGAAAATTCATAAATCAGTATCAAAAACTCGGAATACATGGGAATTTTCTGTTAAGTCCTATTTTATGAATATAACTTGAAATTTATTGTAAAAAAATAAGTAAATAATACTTACTTTATTCATAGTTCTGGGCAACACATTATTTGCTATAAATCTATTTGTCATTAATATCATTTTTAAATATAATTATATTTATATATTTTAAAACTCAGCTTTCCACGAAATTCTATAATAAACACATAATTCCCTTCTACAGAAATAAATCATCATCATAAATTCTTAGTGTTCTTATAATTTCTAAGGTAAGAATAGTTGAAGGTTAATCCATAACTGACTACTAAACGTATTTCACTACATCAAGGTAAATATATACACTAGTAAAATATCAACCACACAAGTTGGATATACCTACTTCCCAAATTACTGCTGTGTTTTTCAAGAAATTTAACTACATTTTTTTTAAAATTAGTTTCAGATTTTACAATTAGGGATTTTGTTTCATTAAACAATCATACTTAAATGTGAGGTTTTTTTTCAATTGTATGCAAATTAAAATTTTTATCACTACGCCTAGATATTAGGAATAGCGAAAATAATTCTAAAGCAAATATTAAAGTATTTTATCTCATTTGAGAAAAAATTTTATTTCGTATTATGAAAGAAATAAAATTTATTTATTGATTGTTGAAAACATTTTAATAATAATTCCATATAATCTTCAACGTGACGTCATTTGTATTAGGAAATTTCAAGTTAAGTCATTGTCTTCCAATAAATTTTATAATTAATTCTTCAATAAAGGAGTGACCCAATCTCCATAATTTCTTAAATAAAATTCAGTGACGATTTATCGTAGTTCATTAGAAATGTATCTGCTTTTTAATAGGTACTATAAACTTGAATGAATTTTATTTATTTATTTTTTTTTACCAAATTCGTAAAATGCTCAAAATGAATTACGTTTTGAGTAAAAAGCAATTTTAAAGAGCTGTTTTCTTTATGCCTTTTCCATTCAAGGAAATTATTCCAAACAATAATAAAAGGTAAGTCTTTTCGATGGATATTGTGTGTGTGAAATTGGTTCACTTACTTCAACAAAATGCGATACATATTACATCAAAATTCAATAGAGGAAAAATTCTTTATCTTCAAAGGAAAAATTTCTTAATAAGTAACATTTAAATTAACATTTAAGTCTTAAAATATGTTATTGTTTTTGTATTATTTTTTTAATTAATTTATTTTTATTTTACACACATACCATAACTTTCAAAAGTACTGCTGAGTTTAATGAGACTAGTAATTGTTCTTATTATATTAGAAGTTTTATAAAAGTTTTTCATATTGTAGTTAGATATTAAGCTGTATTTTAATAAACTAAGAAATGAAGCTAAATTTCAAATATGATATTGGTTCAAAATGTGTTTAATCTGTAATATGTAAAAACAAGTATTTTTTTTCCATTGAATACTGCTACTATACGAATTACAAGTAAGCAGATATTGCTAATTGATTTTTAATCCTCTACTGTAAGCATTTAGTTTTTCAATTCTTGAATAAACTGTGCTTTTACTTGTATCCCTTGTACCTTCCTTGTTAAACATTACGAAAAATAATTTCCGTCTTCAGTTCTTATGTAATTATGATTTTGACTTTAGTTAGCTCATATTTTATTTCCTTTTTTTCCTTACCCTTTTAACGTGTGAATGTTTTTATATCTTTTCATTGATTTTTTTTAGAATTTTTTTCCTTTCATCAAATATGAAGCACTCTTCAGATAAAAACAAAAGGAAAACTTCCGATAATATTTCAAAAAAGTAATAGTGGCAAATAAATATTAAGAAAAAAAGGTAATTTTTTTTTTTTTACAATAGTAAGCATATACTGTATGAAAAAATCTAATGCACTTAAACTTTTTCTGAAAAAAAAATTGAAAAGGAAGGATTTGCCTTTTTCAGAGAGCGTGTTTCCCATAATTCTCTTATGAAAGAGTGTACATTACAGAAAAAAAGTGATCTATTTAACATTGCTCTCACTGTGTTTAAAAGTAAGATGGGTAAAATGTTTAGGAAATGGACTTAAAAGTTAAGTCTAACATTATGATCTATTTCTAGGGATTTTTTTTTTTTTCAAATTTTTCATGTTTAAAAAATAATTTTGCAAATAATTTGTGATTTTTCAGATTTTTTTTTTAAAAAAAAATTGGAATTGTTATACGAATACTGATAAGAAGGTGTAGCATTGAACTTAGGAATATAAAAATATTATATGATATTTAATATTTCGTTTATGTAGTATTCCAAAAATTTTCATAATGGTGACTAAATCAATTTTTCATAAAATATTCAGTCGTCTTACAATTATGCATTAAATGTATTTAAAGTAAAAAATTTTCAGAACTATTCAACAAAAGTATTTGGTTTTAAAAACCATCACCATGTTTCACCATCTCATAAATTAATATACTAGGTTTGTGCTTATTGGTTGGACAATTAAGGTATCCGACTACGTTCGGAACCGTGATTTGCAAAAGCGCATAAATGGATAATTTTCATGATATTTAGTGTCACTTAGATTAGAATACATGTATACAATTGTTTTAAGGACATTTTGACAAAATGTTTTATTTAAATACAATATTTTGGCAGTAAAATTAACTTAGAATAACCGTTTTTCAAAATGTTCTCCTTTTGTGAAAAATGCTTCTATTATAATAATATTTTACCTATATATAGCTCAGACTTCTGTACAGAGTCTTAACAAGAATTTTTTAAATATATAACTCAGAAGTGTTTTAATCCAAGTTTTACGACAACAGAGAAGAGAAATTTTGGGGTCACAGGACTCTTAAGACATATCCGTGCCCTCGAAAAAAACATCCTTCTTCAAACCAATGTAACTTAGCAATAAAACAAAACAATAATTTGAAAATTTTTCCACATGATAATCATATATATTTACATTATTTCCCAAATTTCAAGAAAGTTTGAGAAAAAATTTAAAAAGTTATAAAGAAATAAAATTTTGACAATTTTTTTAAAATATGAAAATTAGCATTTTACACCGCGCAGAACTCGAAAGTTCAAAATTGATAAAAATTTACAAAATTGATTTTATTTGATACAAAAACATTCCTTTTGGAACTTATACACACTTTTAAAGCATTTAGAGAAAAAAATATTTTTAAAATACAATTATGAAAAAAAATTTAAAATTTTATGAAAAAATTCAATTAAACCACAAATAAAAAAATTATATAAGAATATGTTTAAAAATTTGTGTATAAGTTTTAAAAAGCCTTATTTTAAATATGTGTATGAAATTTCATATTGATATGATAAATAGTTTTTGAAAAATTTTGCGTGGGAAGGAAAATTTTTTCCTTTTGAGAAAAATGAAGTTAAAGATAAAAAACAAACGAAAAAGATAATTTAACAAACCAGAATGCATTAAAAAGAAGCATACATATTGCCATCTGCAAGCTTAAATTGCTCAATTTCCTTGAGTATTTTAAGTGTTTTAGCTTTTCGAGCTTCAAGGGAGGTTTTAGAGACTTGTCTCTTAGGCGTTGACTTGCGCACTTTGTCAATATTTACACAATTCAAAATATTTGTTTGATTTATTTTTAAATTCAAGGTACGCATCAGATCAATTCTGTTCTTACTTCTATCATTGTATTCACATGCAGCTATAAATGCAGCTATTTTTGTGACATTAATTCCTGATCCTATCAATTTCTGGCTATACTTCCAAATCAGTGAATGCAACGACTCATTAGTATTTTGAGTTTTTCCCCCTAAACACCTTCTTAACAATTTCAAGTGTGATAAATCTTTAAAAACAGGTTTAATCACTTCACAGGTGCCATCAATAATTTTTTCCTCAGCAGCGGCTTTCTTCATCGATGCATTTGCAAGCGCTTCACTTGCATCAGCCATCTTCGCATTTATTCTGTCGTAAGCTTTCTGACACACTGGATTTGGCAAATACATAAGAGAACAAAACGTCTCGAGCGAAGACAATACTTGGACTATATATCGCATGGCCAAAACAGACCGTCTGTTGATTTCAGGGGTATATCTTTTTTATACCAATCAATTCACAGGAATTAAGTTTTTTTTCAATACTACATTTTCTGCATGTGAACCGAAATGTGGAAAACAATCCTACAGTGGATTTTTCACTCATTTCTATTTTGCTATAACACACAGAGCAACAAAGTAATTTTTTAAATTGGGAAAACATACTAAAGTCTCGATTAGTCTATAACCTTGAAACTCAAGGCAAACATCATTTTCGTAAGTTTCCGTAATCTTGTGTACACTTGGTAATTTTTTCGCAGATGAACTTATGTTTGGCGAAACATTTTCGAAAGAAATATTACCTTTTTCTGACACAGATTTCTTCCGGTACATGTTTCCTAGAAATCTTTTCTTTTTTTGGTCTCTTTTCAGATGAAGTTTTTTTCAATGAACATCCATGTTCAAAAGCTTTCAATAACAAATGAAAAAGAAAGCTAATCCAAAATCGAAATGTAAATAAGCAATCCCGCTTAGATAAAACGAAGTTAAAAGTTGAGTTGCAGTTATGCTACTCCCGAAATCAATTTGATATTAGGTATGGCTCTTTTAATAAAACTAATCGGTGAAATATTAAAATGTTTGGAACGTGATCTGACAGCTGTCAAAAGTGGGCGTGGCAGATGCAAGTTTTTGTTTACGTGTTACTAGTTATATCTCAATAACTTCGGAAGTTTTCACAGTATCAACAAAATTTTGGTAGCAAAATGCTCAGAAACGTTGTGGTTTTAACATATATTTTTTCAAAAAATTAAAAAAAAAATGAAATTTAAGGGTCCTGTGAGGCCTTGAAAAAGCGACGATAATTATTTCAATTGGTTGTAACTCTAAAAATAATGTGAATTTTTCAAAAATCGTAGTTGAGCCTCTGTACAGAGATCTGAGCTATATACAGGCAAAATATTAATAAAATAGAAGCATGTTTCACAAAAGGAGAACATTTTGAAAAAAGGTTATTCTAAGTTAATTTTTTGCCAAAATATTGTATTTAAATATTTGTTTTTGCGAAATGTGTTTAAAACAATTTTATACATGTATTCTAATCTAAGTGACACTTAATATCATGAAAGTTATCCATTTATGCGCTTTTTTAAAATCGCGATTCCGAACGTAGTGGGTTAAACATCTTAACACCATTGAAAAATCATTAAATGCTCATCAATTAGTAATTTTTTAAAATTCTTTTTACACATAATATTTTTGTTTAATGTATTACATTATAAAAGTAGAAAACACATAATCATAAGAACTTTTTTTAAAGTTTAATATATAAACTCAGTGTACACTAAGGAAGGAATGGAAGGAAAATAAACATTCAATCACTCAATGAAAGATAAGTAACTAATTAAACTCAATAATTAGTATACACGCACAATTGAGTAATGAAAAAAATTAAACAATATACTCTAAATCAGTAATCGCTAAACCGTCAAACTGGAGCAACTAGCACCTCTCGGGAACATTTTTTAGTAGATTGAGTAAGCTCTTCTCTTGGTTTTTTATGGAGATCGATTTATTGGAAGTGTTCTCCACTTCTGCCATTGAGCTATTTTATTTTCAAGAAGGCAATGTTGCTGTGGAGGTACTTATCCATTTTCAAAAATTTTTATTGGTAAAATGGCGTTCGTCAAGATCTGAAAATATTTCGCCTGTTGTCCCTAAAGAAAAGTACCCAATTTTGGTCCAGTCTTGTCTGTAAGTAAAACCCCTGTTCAGCGCTACATATCTGTGACAGATTTCTTTTACCTCCATATTTCTTAAAATAAATACAAAAACAGACTTACTGATGAACTCTTGGACAACTGTATATGAATTTATTTGTCACTATCTACTATGTCACGAGGATTTACGGAGTTTTCTATTAATCCTCTTGGGGAATCTTTGAAGCCATCAATTGAGTTATTTCACATCCATTCCTCTCAAAAAGAAACCTTGATATGCAGATTAACTAGTATATATATAGTGGATGTTTAGTAACCGAAGAAAAAGGCGGAAAAGAACCTGAGTTGCTGAACTCAGTGCGGTTACGGTAAGGATCTGAATTTAGACACGTGATTATAGAACGGGCTTTAGTTATTGAAATAAATTATGGAAGTTAGGATGTATAGGATAATTTTAAGTGTAGTTAAGTGATTAAGATTTCATGCGCTTAATCACATTAGATTTTGAGCTACGATATATCACTCTGGATTTTTCCTATATAGTAGGATTGTCTTTGATTATTATATTTAATAATAATAAATTGGATACCTCATGGCTAGCTTGTGTCATCAATCTTTATCCCCTACAGATTTAGGTCGAGTAGATGAAGAGATGGCTTCTCCAGGTGGAAGGCTATCACACCTATACCCGAATATTATTAAAATTATTGAAAAAAATAGCTTCATCCTTCTATTATATACATTTTTTATTTATTAACTACACTTCAATTTATTCCATATGTATATTTCACTTTCAGTTTCTTTTTTGTTCTAGGCAGTTTAGTTAAAATGGATTTCATACGTATACTGGAAATGTAAATTTGTGAGCAATAAACAAACATAAAAAGTTCTTGAAAAGTTGGTAGTTATTTTTAATTGTACCTCACAGAGAGGATTTAGCAACAGCAAGGTACCACAGAAACTTCTTAAGATTAGTGGCCTCTGCTTTAACCCTTTATTGACCGCATTATGATTTACTGTAGTTTTTTTCATGCAATATATATTTTTTTTGGGATCACTACATTAAAAGTTAAGGGATATACATAAACAAAATACTCAACTTTGGAAAATTTAATCCATTACAGCTAATTAATTAATTAAGAATATTTGAATAAGTATATTTAATTAAGAGCTAATATTTAATTAAGAATTAATTGAATATCTTAATTATTACTAAGATATTCAACTGTAAAATTAACTATACACAATGTTCACTTAAAACAGTCAAATCGTTTTCTAAGGTCTTCATTAACATACATAAAAAATAAGACACTTAAATTTTGGCTTTATTTTTTTTTCGGGCCAAAAATGATAATCTTCGCAATCCGGTGAAAATGCCTTTAGCTGAAAACGCCTTTTCTGCTCTAAAACTATTCATCTTCCCCGCTAAAATAATCATCAGATTACCCGTGCTGCCCTATATCTTGGAAGAGTGGATTTCAAAGAATATTTCTGCTAAGTATCGTCAGAATATTCGTACAAATGGTTATTCTATGGAATTTTAAAGTGAGTGGCACTTATAAGCACCGTCTGTCGATAAAGGGTTAGGCAATATAGGGAATTGCAAATAACTACAACTGCTGTAAAAAATCACCTTGCGCTTTAAATATTAGTTTCTTGGGTTATCAATTATCTTTTCAGATGTGCGTTTTTAACTGTTGTAAATGATTAACATTGTATTGATACTCCTTAACTATTCTATAAAAAAATAATGGAAAAAAATTGACTTTTCCCCTTTATATCTGGTTTTAATTAAATGGGATATCTCAGATTTACTTTTTAATTTTAAAAATCTAGCTAAAAATTTATGTTTATTAAAGTCATTATGCAAGCAAAAGTTCCAAATAAACCCTGGTTTCTTTTTTCATCCTAAAAATTATGATTTTGAACAAGTTTTCTTTTTTTATTTTTTAAATCGTAATTTTTTTTTCCAAGGGAAAATCTGAATTTTCATTTGAAAGCAATTATTTTTCAAAGATTAGCATCATAAATGCTTCACAAAATGTGTTTATATTTTGGATTATTTTAAGTAATGTAATTATAATCAATGTGAAACCTTAAGCCCCCTAAATCTTAATACACAGTACATCAAGCCAAAGTAAGCAGACTACAATGTGATAGAATATATAATCATAATACATATTTAAATTCTGTTTATAATTTCTAAGTACACATAACAACGTATATTATGCCGAATTTTATACACTTGTTACCTAATCTTAATTTCTCAGATGATAAAGTGCACAAAAGATCACTAAAGGGTACTAGTATAAGGTCTACCGATAAGTTTCGTTATTTCTTCATTTTTGAATTTTTTTCCCTGTAAAAAATTTTGTAAGGACAGAAAAAAAAAGGTAATCAGAAATGGTTAGGTCTAGAAAGTCCGATGGATGCAATAAAATTTCCCAGTCTAGCTCTGCGAGTTTCTGACGAGTTCTCAAATCAGAATATGATTTTTTTCCTTTTTTTAATGAAGCAGTATGATATCCTTCCAATTGCCGGCCTGTTTTCTTGGAATGCGGTTTGAAATTATCCAATAGCTGACAGTACTTTCAAAGTTTAGATTTTTCTCTGGCTTCATCAGCTCAAAAGGTATTGGTCCTCAAATCTCCCACGATGGACACACCATTCTTTTACTCAGGCTAAACTCGAGCTTAGAAGGGGTAGGGGAAATTTTTGTGATTCACAATACACTTTTTGTTCACGATGTCTCCATAAGTAATCCATTTTTTATACCAAGCTATTATCCGGTCCAGAAGTGTTTACTTTTGTTCCTTGAAGGCAAAGATATGCGCATAATGGCCCCATTGCTCAAATTATTCTCTGTTATCTTGCTTGGTACCAATCTCGAATATTTAAACACCAATTGTAACTTTACGAATATAGTCCGAAATGTTTTGTTTCAACTGAATGAAGCCTTTTCGTAATCCTCAATATTGTCAAAACATGTTTTTATTTCTTAAGGAAAGAGTAGCTTATTAAAAAGGCCGAAATACCCTACTTGAAATTTTCTAAGCCATCTTATGCATTATATCCACCAGAAACTGTACCGTCACCAAACACTTCCAATATCCAGTCGAATCTCTATATAACGAACCTCTATATTGCGAATTTTTCTGTACAGCGAACTTTTTCCTGGAACCAAGAACATTTCCTGATTTTCTTCGTAAAATAACTTCCCAATAGCGGAGTGCATTTTCTATATAATGAACTTTTTATCTTGTGATTCAATTTTTTTCTTCCTACTTTTGAAGTATTTCTGTGTGTACATTTTAAGTTATTCTCTCTTTTAAGACATTTTAGTAGCTTAGTTATAAAATAACGTATGTTTAAGTTAGAAAATGTTCTTAAAATTCATTAATTTTAATATTATAATTATTTTCTTAATGTTGAAAATACAGTGTATTTCTCGACATTCTTTTTTCTTGTTTTCCCAGCAGTATTTCTTTTTTTTTATGGCTAAGATATATATAAAATAAATAGATATTACTTTACAAGAAAGTGTAAATAATTGCTTATTTCAATATATAGTGTTTAGGAATTTAAAATTTGTTTTATATGGTTTTTAAAGTGTATTCATAGAGGAACCTCTATATAATGAATTTTCCATAAAACGAACTTTTTTCTGGGATTTAGCGACTTCGTTATATAGAGGTCCGAATGTATTTTATTCTCTTTTATACCATGCCTTCCTTATTGAAATTTGTACAAAATACATTGACGCAAATGATCTTTATCAATAGCCATTGTTATAAACTTGTGTCTTACTTAATGTTAATATTAATCACCTTAGTTTTAATTTATTTGCTAGGTTACACACACACATAGTATGTATAGATTAGGTGATAAAAAGAAAATCTCAAGTAAGCGTCAAATGAATATGCGCATTTTTGATGAAATTTGCATAATCGAAGCGGACAAAACTTTCCGATACACCTAATATAAAACTTTTGTCCAATTACTAAAAAGTACAAAAAATAAACAGCTGGGTTCGGCCGGGATTTGAACCCGGGACCTCTCGCACCCTAAGCGAGAATCATACCCCTAGACCACCGAACCACGAACACAGTCTGAAAAAACACCTTGGTATTTTTGTCAACAATGTTTCAAGTTTTATTATTATGCTTAGTGCTTGTGTATGTTAGATAGACACAGCTGCTAAATTTTGATGTAAATATATTGTCGTGTGTATCTGAATTGGAAACCAAGAACAAAACCAAAACAAATTGGTTCTTTAGAAAACTATTTACCTTTTAGCTAACAAAATGATTTGTTTACATATTGACTGATAGTGTGGTGGACGGTGTGTCATGGGTTTGACGTCATTTGCATCAAGCATTGCAATGCTCAAAGTTTTGAATTTTTTAGCTCATTGAATTTAATTAGGTTTCAAAGTTTATGATTAGCTTGTCAAAATCACACTATTGTTGCACAAGTATTTTCTGTTAAGTGTGCTAAATTTGATGATTAAATATAGTAAAGGAATTTTCTTCTTTTGTTCATAATTATATGTGATGAATTGCTTTTAATATTGGTAATCGGAAAATAAATGTATTTTAGAGAACACAGAATGATTAAACAGACAAAAATCCGTCAAAAAAACTCAAATAATTTTCTTTATGTTTCAATTATTTCTTTTTTAATATATCTTTCTATAAATTGACAAAATTTGAAACCTCTATGTTAGAAAAACTCCCAGAAATACGATATGCTTTTATTTTTATTCTTATGTACATCTCAATGGTGAATAAAATGTTTAAACTGCGTTATCTCAGAAAAAAAAGTTTATTTTCGTACAAAATGCTAAGGTACATTTCTTCTATTATATTTGACACAATAAAAGAAATGTATATTTCTTCTATTGTGTCAAAAATATCTAGTTTTTATCTAACTATTGTCATTAATAAACGTAGCAAAGATTGGTATTCACTTTTGAATCAAATTAACCTTTTTTAAAAAAAATGTTGAATTTCTACTTTATGAATTTTTAAGAAATTTTCGATAATAATTTATTAAAAAAAGTATTTTGCGAATATCCATCAAATAATCACACAACCCAAATCAACTTTTGTTACATATAATTTTACGTGCTTTTTAATCAAACTTCGTGTGTGTTTGTCAAATAATGGAAGTAGAGTAGAATTTTAAAATTCCTAAATGAATTTAAGATTGATTGGTTAGCTTTTTGTAGTATTTATAGCACAAAATCTGTGTTTTAAGTAATATTTATACATAGGGGATAGCAAAAGTAATTGTGAAAAACGTTTATTTAAAGATTTGTCTTATGAATCATACTATTCCCCCTTGAAAAAACAAATGAATATCTATATCATAAAATCAATTAACCATATATATTTTTTTTCAATTTTATTAATTCCACTTAAACATATAAAGGCGACAAATAAGCTGTTTTGTTAGACTTTAAGATTTCAAATTTTTCTTATGCAGTGCAACATTATACGAATTGCCAAAAGAGCATTAGACAAACTACCTGGTTAAGCCATACACCGCAATTTGATAACCAAACTTTAAGGTATCCGACTACGTTCGGAACCGTTATTTTGCAAAAACGCATAAATGATATTTATGATATTTAGTGTCACTTAGATTAGAGAGAGAGAGAGAGAGAGAAAATGTATATAAAAATAGTTTTAAGAACGTTATTACAATAAAAAATTATTTAAGTACAATATTTTGACAAAAAATGAACATAGAATGACCCATTTTCAAAATATTCTCCTTTTGTGCAAAATGCCTTTATTATAATAATATTTTGCCTGTATATAGCTCAGACCTCAGTACAGAGGCTCAACTAGACTTTTTGAAATATATGACTTAGAAGTTGGCTTATCCATGTTTTACGACAACAGAGAGAAGTTTTAAGAAAAAAACGCCGATTATTATTTCAAATAGTTGTAACTCTGAAAATAATGTGTATTTTTCAAAAATCATAGTTGAGCCTTTGTACAGAAGTCTACGCTATATACAGGCAAAATATTATTATAATAGTAGAATTTTTAACAAAAGGAGAACATTTGGAAAAAAGGTTATTCTAAGTTAATTTTTTGCCGAAATATTCTATTTAAATAATTTTTTGTCAAACAAAACAATTTTATACATGCATTCTAATCTAAGTGATTCTATATATCATGAAAATTATCCATTCATTCTAATTTTAAAATCACGGTTCCGAGCGTAGTCGGATACCTTAAGCGTATGAGTACACGGTGTACACAATTGACACACATGCCATCAGTAAGTTTATGAATCGTGTAATAAAACTCACAGGGACTGACTAGCTAGAGCTTCAGCACATAGCAATGGAGCATCCAAATGATGTACAAAACACACATCATTGCAATATAATGATGCATAATGTAATCATCTCAATTCACTTAGTCTGGACCCTTGCAGGCGGATTTACGAACACTCTTATCAGATGCACACTTGAATTTGGACGTGTTCTTGGAATAAAGAAAGGCTGGTCAAATCTCAGTGATGGTGACAAAAATAAATATTTAATTTAAATTTTAAATACAATTAAATGAAAGTAAAATCACATAAGAATAAATATATTTGAAATTAAAATAACATTTGAAGTAAATGTTGTTAGAGTAAAATATATTTTCCTCGTGTCACAAAGGGATATTTTTGTCTTCTATTGCTCAAATACGACTATCGACTGCTTTAATTAATCTCTGTTCAAATTCTTTTTGTTAATTTTATCATTAAAAATTAACCGTTTATATGAATTTAATTTTTATGAAATATTCATGTATATGCAATGCCTTCTTTTAAAGTAATATTTGCGGTAATCTTAAATAATGATTATAGAGCTCATAATATTTAGCAATGAGAATTCCACAACAATTTAAGAATCCGTTACGGGAGAGTGACCTTGGCCGCACAGCTACTGCATGTAATTGCATTTGCTGTGGTATAGCATTTAAAAAACAAAACTAGCAGTCTCTTTAAATATAATGCGTCTATCACAGAGTTCATGCTTCTAAAATTTAAAAAGTTATCTATCATAAAATTTTGCAAAAAAAAACTAACGTTATAGGAAAAATTAGAAATTTCCAAAAAGCTTGGGCCCGGCCGGGATTTGAACCCGGGACCTCTCGCACCCAAAGCGAGAATCATACCCCTAGACCACCGAGCCACGTTAGCATCACTAAAGAGAATAAATGAAAAAAAGATCAAGAAGGCTGAACGTATATTTATTCAGCAGAACTCATAAATAAGTAGAAATGCCGGCAGAAAAAAATACAATTTCCCTTTGGAAAACATTCTTTCAATTTCTGGGAATACCTATTGTAGATGTCTGTATTAACACAGATTTTTTTTTAAAATTGATATATAAGGTTTTTTTCTAAAACTAATTTTTTAAATGAGTCTGAATTTTTCGTTTATGTGTCAATTTGTGTAAATAGATTTTTTAGTTTGATAAGCCAAAACGAGCCCCTAGTTTCTCAAATTTCTGAATTAGCATTAAAACCCAGAAGCTGCAAGCGCAATTTTCAAAGATTATATTGCTATCATAACTAGTTTTGAACCTGATAGATGATAGGTGATTACAAACATTACAACATAAAAATTACAAACACAAAACACTATAAGAGTTCACTAAAAACTCACATATTAATCAGAGAAGACTTTCGCAATGGATTAGTTACCCCTGTTGCCTTAGTTACTCTGTTATCTTAGTTACCGATTAAAGATTGCTTACCTATCAGAAGAGAATATGAATGTGTGCAGAATTAAGGAATCATTCATAACCATCCAGAGCAAACACTCTAAATCTTTAATGTTGTTGAAATCTTTATTCCTGCTCTTAAAGGACCACTGAACCAAGTAACATTGCAAATTCAAAAGCTCTGGCATTTTTAGCCCTCTATAGTTTCACAGAATAATTCAGAAAGTTTTTTAAAAAATCAAAAATTACATTTGAAAAGAAGAAAATTAGCTCTATCTTCAGACAGAATTTGATGCAATATAGGGATTTTACGTTTAATGAAATAGAAAATGTCTATTTACATGCACACCCTCAAATCATCTCCAAGGCCAGATAATATAGCGTACGAATTCATCGAAAGTTTGACCAATGCTTCATTAGATAACATTTTAAAGTTTCAAAAATTGAATCTGCTGAAAGCACAGTTTTTATCATTCATGGGGAAGCTTGCTACTAATATTCATATTTTAAAATCAGGCAAAAATTAATGTTTTGTATATGATGGACCGTAATAGTTGTTTCCCACTTTACAAAGTGGCTTGTAAGGATACTCTTTGCGATGTATTTTCATTATAAACTCAGATAAGACATGTACAAAACACAAGAACGCATTAACTGTATATTTTTCGATTTTAAGAACGCTTATGATTGAAAGTGGACTACAGAATTCTTAAAGAAATTTACTATTTTGATTTAAAGGGCAAATATCCAATTTTTATTAAAAAATGCTTCAAATATATATTTTTATAATAAAAGATGGCTAAACCTTCCAAGAAGAAAGGATCCCATACAGTGCAATGATATAAGAGTTTATCTTTTGGTTATGAAGTTTGTCACATTATTTCACAAAATTCATCATTTCCCAAAGGTAAATTATATTTCAGACTTGAAAATTTTATGTACGCGAAACGCGTAATGAATATTATGAAAAAATAATTCCAACACTTTGTCAATAAAATTAAAAATTGGGCAAATGGAAATTGTTTCTAGATAACCCTGACAAAGATTTTATTCCCACATATATTAATGTAAACAAAGGAAACTCCATATCCTGATATGAATAAATATGACATACATGTTATTTTTGACTAAATATCTGTCTTTGGGTTTAAAACTAATGATTCGAAATCATTTCACAATTACGAAAGCATTGTGAGAAGACACCAAACATTTTGAAGGTTTTATCATTTACATAATAGGAATATAATTGAATTTTTTGCAATTGTATCATGCACTCATCCATTCAAATATATATTGTAGAAATAAAATGTATTATTTAGCAAAGAAATTTATGTTTTCAGAGCTTCGATACAGTACACCGCATTGTATTCCGTCATCTGTCCATAATTGGCATGCATATCATTTTGAACCGTCGTTAAACTTACAAAAGGACAATTTTTCTCCCTTTAATATTTTTGTTGGATGATCAATGTCATCACTTATTTTACCATTCAATGATCAAAGTTTATTATTAGTTTTTATTATTATTATTATTATTTTTAAAATAAAAAAAATAAAAGCGTGTTAAAAATATTCGTATTGTGCCAGAACATAGCATGAAATACTTAACCAACGCATATGAAATATGTAATATTCAAGAGTCAAAAATATTTGAAAAATTTCCATCATGACCTGATCCCACATTTAATTGTATTGCTGATAAAATTATGCCATGTCATCGTGAACTATTCACCTGAAGCTGTAGTGATTCATATGAATCAGAACTTCCTACATCGTTGCTTCTTTTCAATGAGTGCAATTACGTTATAATTTAGCTAATAGTGCTGTGACGTCTCTCGCGTCCTTCTGCTAACATAACTCCTATGTTCTTTGACGGCCACGATTAATGGCAAAACCTTTCCAACCCAATACCAAGAAGATAAACGAATGTAACATGTAAATGAGATATACTTTAAAAGGATAGAAGCTTTGATGATAAGAGATAGCGCGACCAGTCTAGAGATAGCTTAGTGTGGAATCTTTCAGATCAAGAGTTAGCAGTCCGATAGCTTTGGAAGGAATAGAAGTCCATTGTAAAGAAGTTGGAATCGTCGTATATAAAGTGACATTATAGATATCTCTCAATCACTGTAGGAAGGAGATCT
>BMAV01004132.1:54836-70266 GCA_019973955.1 Trichonephila inaurata madagascariensis
ATTTACTTCATATCCATCTGACACGGTATTTGAAGTCATTGAAGAATAACCAGAACCACAATACTTGCAAGTTGCTGATACACTGGTAGCAAGGCATTTGCGACTACTTTTATTTTCATCAACATCAAAGCAGAAAGATCTATCACAATATCTGCATTTTGCAATATTGTTGAAAATATCATTGAGCATATTTAAGTTAATAATAACATACCTGCTTTGAGTTTCAACTGAAAAAATATCTTCATAGTCCTTAAAAGATACTTCACTCTTCTCAATTTTCTTTTTAGATGCACTGACATCAACTCGTTCACTCTCAGCATTTACTGAAGTGTTTTTACGAATTAAACGACGTTTAACTTGCCCAAACTTTTTTGTTCGAGGCATTTCAAATGTTTAAAATTCTCGCAAATTGCAAAAAAATTGAATGTAAACAAAAAAAAAAAAGTAAATTAGCAGTCAAAATACGAAATTCGTATAACTCACGTGTTTGTAACTCAAGCACGAGAAAGCAAAATTTTTAAAATTCGCACACACAGCTTGGGTATAAACAAGATTGAGTTGAGTAGTTATAGTCCTTCTCAAACCACAAGAATAAAGTAAATAAATCAGATTAAGTGATATAAAAACCAATCTACATAAAAATATGCTTCGGTCAGCTGTAAAATGGGCGTGGCAGTTGACGTGCGATAACGTAAACAACAGGCGTGACAGCTGTTGCTTACATTTTAAAACCGCAATTACTCGGATATTAAGCTTTAAACCTATACATGTTATACATTTTTGGAATCAACATTAAGTCTACTTTTTTTAAGAAGAAAATTGAAAAATCGATTTTTTGAAGGGTTAGAACGTCTCTGTTTTCTTAATGGGCATCGCGACTCTATCCGGCTGGTCTTTAGTGGTACTGAGCTCGAACTTTTGACAAGGTAATCCACGATCCAATACCTTGACAACTTGGACACTGCGGCCACGGGAAAAATATCGTGTTCATTAACTTATTAATTATATGATTGAACAGAGATTTGGTTATAATCATTCTGTAATTCAAAAAGGCAATTTTTTCATATTGCCAGAAAATGATTTGTTGCCACAAGAGCCTGCTGGTGCATGTCACGAATTTGTGGCTGACATTATGTGTTTCAGTCGAATCGAAAACTCGATTTCTGATGATATTATGGACTCGTCGAGGAGTGGGAATGATGCACAGGAAATATGGTAAGATTCTCATTCTTAGATTTATTTTAATGATAAATTGCAGAGTAGGAAGCTGAGATATCTTCCTTGTCACTTAATGGTGGTTCAAAGTTATTTCTTCCCTACTTAAAAGATTGATAATCAAAGAAAATAAGGTCCTTAATTTTTGTCTACGATTGGATGACGTATTTAAGATGCAATATTTCAATACTTTCCTCCCATCAATCACAGTAGGTGCGTGTAGGGCTGCAGTAGCCCAGTGATCAAGGTATGGGATCATGGCAGGCGTGTCATGAGTTCGAGCTCAGTTCCACTAAAGACCCGCCGTGTAGGGCAGCGATGCACGTTAAATCTGTCGAGAGCTCAAACGTCCTCCCATTGGAGTGGTATGGTAGTTAGGAGAGAAAGACGTCAGCTCAGGTGTCGCCCACGTCCCTTGACCATGGTTCAAAATTACGCGGTCCGTCGCCAAAAGCTTTCGTGGAGCTGAACAGTGCGACGTTAATATTCATTCACTCACTCACTCATGGACTCGTGTCAATAGTTCAAGTCTTGAATCTGAAGAACCGGTATGCAGAGGAAGCCGATACACGTTAAATACGTCGAGACTCAAACGTCTTTCCATTGGTGTGGCGTGGAAGTTAGGAGAGAGGGTGCCAGATCAGACTTTATTCTCGTTCACACTTAACCATGGTTAAAAATTATGAGGTCCGTCACCAAAAGCCCTCCAGTAGCGGAATTAGTGTGATTTTTTAATATTCACTCACTTACTCACCCATGAATTATGAGTACTTTTTTCAGCACAACAAGCTGTTACTGTTCTTTATAAGTGTGTTTTACTCAATACAATAACATAAAAATAGTCATCCTGAGATTTATTTCATGAGTTTTCGTGTTATTTTCCTTGATGAACTTCAGCTCTTTCAAGTGAAATTTTGGGTAAACTAGCACCAGAGAATTATCCATTAAATGGGTAAAATAATTGTAGTGTTTAAGACAAAAAACAACCTGCTAGAAATGGAATCTAAATATCAGTTTTTTAAATATCATAGCATTTTAAAGTTCGGATTAAACCATTCAGAAAATATATTTGCAATTAGAAAACTGTCATAATTCCTTTATTTTAAGTACATCAACAATTAAATAATTTACACTGAAAATATATAAGTATACTAATAGAGAATTAACATTTAAAGATGTTACTTATTGGCAAATTTCTAGCTCTCAGGTCAAGAATTTTGCAAATTTTTTTAATACAAATAAATTGTATAATGGTTTTCTGATTGAATACAGCTCTCTCTCTTTTGTCGCTTAAATATGTAGCACCTAAAAAATTTTTGAAGCTATTAGTAACAAAAAAAAACCTTTTATAAATTAATGGTACGTTTTTTCTTGAATATCTCTCACTGAATTTTCTTAAACTCAGTATAGTAGATTGTGAACATAATGCAGATATTAGAATAAAGTTGCAGCTTTATAAGGTAATATAGAAATTAGTGTGATATTAATAAATTATGCTTGCCTCACTGCGGTCTTCCAATGTTAAGGTATCCAACTACTTGGGACAACTTTTTTTTCTTTAAAAAAATAAAGATATGGGGATTTTTTTGTTGTATTTAGATTTATTTAGTACATTTTAAGAAAAATATGTTAAAATTATATATAAGAACAGAAAAAGAAATATTATTAATAAAAGGGAAAAAATGGGTCAAAATTTTCAAAAAATTACAAAAACCGGGCCCATTCTGTACGAAACATTTATGAAAAAATTTTCATTCTGGATGTGTTGTTTTGTTATTCATTTTAGAAATGACCTTCAGGATAAATATACTTTAAATTTTACAAAAACTAGAGCACTTTATCTTAGTTATTATCTGAAATTGCTTTAAAAAGCAGTGATTGTATTCATATAAAAGACTGTAAATTTTGTAAAAAAACAGGGATTGGTAAATCTGATGGGCAAAACACTTCCAAAATTATACAGAGCATACACAAAAAAATTCAGTTTAATTATTTTCAAGACTTTTTGAGCTAACACTGTCTCGTTTGAGCATTTTCAAACAAAACCCATTTCGAGTAAAACGCATTTTAAAGTATGACTTCTTGCTTAAAGTAGTGGCATCTCCTTTTACTAAAACGCTTGTAGTTTTGTTTAGTAGTGAACGGAATATAATAAACTTGGTATTTTTATAAAGCTAAAAAGATGACTTATAAAATAAAAAAAAAAAAAAAATTTTCCATTTTTGGCAAAATTCACAATTTTAAGTCGGATACCTTAAAATTGCCTCGCTCTTCTTGGCGTAATAAATGAAAAAGACTCACATTGGTGTGGCTGTTATTTTATGTCATTTTCTCTCGTTGACACTCCTTTATGTATTAGAAATGTTCGTATCATTGAAGAGAACGTGTCAAAATTACTTATTTTCGTCCTGTCGAGGGGAAATATCGATATCCTTGCTCGAGATTTCGATCTTGCCCTTAAGCTGCATTAAGGCGCTACTCATGGAATTGGACGGTCAATCAATCATTAATCAGATATGTTTATCTTTCGTCTGAAAATATATTGGAAAACCTTTCAAAACTTTTATTAACACATTTTTTACCTTGGAACATCTTCCTCTGGAAATCTACTGGATGAAATGTGCAACTATTTGCTGCACCACCTGAGTGAGACGTATTTTTTTTTTCTTTTAAGGTGACTGCTTACCTTAAAAATGTCGTTTTCCGTCTACATAAGGCATTGTCTTTTATTTCAAAATCTTATAGTTTAAACATGTTTCTTTCCAAAACAGTTTTTCTTTTTCCTTTACGCGAAGTAGAAATAAAGTTATAGTGATTTTCAAATATATCACTCTATGCAAAAGGGCAGTAAGATAAAACTTTAAATGAGTTTTTCACAAAATTATTTTTTCGGAAGAAACCCTTTACCAGATACATGATATCTTAAGAACCAAACCAGATAACGTTTTGAAATTTTGTGGGAATGTTTATTATACTATTTTTCATAAAGAGGACCGTAAGTTTTGTTGTAGGTTAAATTTTTTGTTTATTTAGGGTAGTTTTTATAAAGAAAAAACTTAAAAAATATCAAAATTTTCATATTATTATGTATAACTGTCTGTAATGTTTTTGTATTTTAATATTTCTCTTAGATTTTGGTTCATTTTGAAGAGCACCGTAGTATGTATGTTGTGTATAATGAAAATTATGATAATTATATTAGAAATTTTTATACATAGTTAACCGTTTTAGTAAAATTTCCTTGAAAACAATCAATTTTTCTGAAAGTACAATATTTACTTAAAAAATTTTATGTATTTACATATTTTTCTTCCTAAAAACACTCAATTTGTTTCAAAATTTATTTTTATAAAAAAATTGTGTTCGAAGGTAGGCAGAGTAACTTTAACTCTGTTTTTCTTAAAAATAAAATCTATTTTATATTAAAATTTCTTAAGGCATTTTATGCTTTTTTTCAATTTCTATTATTAATTCTCGCTTCCTCTCTGTATATATTTACACACACACACACACACACATACACACACACACATATATATATATATATCTTGTTCAAACTTCAGTTATTTTTCTTTTCCCCGAAAAAACTTTCAACAGGATCTACCATGTTGTCCAATCTATTTTTTTTATTCCCAATAAAAATTGTAGCTTTTTGCTCTTAACTTTCTTTATAATTTTTTTTTAAAAAGTGTGTTTTTACAGTTAAGTTTGGTGAAATACTAATATTTAACCGTCGATTAGCTTAATAAGCACACTTTTAGTCTTTTAATTGCTTATTAAAAAAAGGGAACATTAAAACAGAAATTGTTTTTTTTTTAATTTTTATTTCTAATGGGCTGCAGATTGGAGTTTTCCCATTGCAAAACTAGTACTTTCCCCGGAAGCTGGTATCTTTTTATTAGTGCGGCACCATATAGGCGGATAACAATCGCCGCAGGTAATTTTGACGCCCAGTTTCCTCCTAGAGGGAGGCACCTGAGCTCTGACGATGAGAACCTGTGGATTTTAATTTTTCCGAGAGCACCCAAGCCAAACAGACACTTTAGGGATCTTTTACATGCCATATAATCATATGACGTGGCCGCTGTTGATTTTCTGCATCATGAAAATCTTCCGGCTTGGGTCGGGTCGAACCCGCAACCTTAGGTATAGAAAGCCAGCTACAAACAAACCACGCCACTTAGCCGGCTCAGAAATTAAGCAAACATTTAAACACAACAGCGCCATTTTCTCGTTCTGCAGTTACAGTTACAGTTAATATCTTTATGTGGGATATGGAGTTACAAAGGCTATTATCCCATTTTCTCGTTCTTTTCTTTTATTATTTTTTGTACAGAAACAAAAACTGTTGCCACTCACGACAAGACATCTATATTTTTAAACAACTTGTGACGTCTCTCGCGTCCTTCTGCTAACATAACTCCTATGTTCTTTGACGGCCACGATTAATGGCAAAACCTTTCCAACCCAATACCAAGAAGATAAACGAAGATAATATGTAAATGAGATATACTTTAAAAGGATAGAAGCTTTGATGATAAGAGCGGCAAGTTTAGAGATAGCTTAGTGTGGAATCTTTCAGATCAAGAGTTAGCTGTCCGATAGCTTTGGAAGAAATAGAAGTTCATTATAAAGAAATTGGAATCGTCGTATATAAAGTGACATTATAGATATTTCTGAATCGTTGAAGGAAGGAGATCTGCAAAAGGTAATATTTTGGTATAGGAAGTTAGATGAATCGGTTTATTTATTATAATTAAGATAATTGTTCTAGTTGCGTGATCTGACTTGAATACAAGGTTTAATTGGGTGTTAACTCTCACTTTAATTAAAGTTGTCAATTAGAACTAAGTAATATAAGTTATTCTTAATAAAAGTTGTATTAAGAACCAACATGTCTCATCATTTTGATAATCCCACACCTCTAGCTTACGCGGATCCGGAACGACATAGTCATCACAGGATGGCTATGTCGCAANTACGCGGATCCGGAACGACATAGTCATCACAGGATGGCTATGTCGCAGTGCTTTAACTCAAAAATTAGTATAGTTTAACTCATAATATGAAAATAATCCTATTCAAATATAACTACTACGTGAAGCAAACATATATTGCTAATTGATGTTTAATCCTCAAACTGAAGTTTTTAATAATTTAGTTTATATTTCTTAAATAATCTGTAATTTTGTTTTTATCTCCAGCACTTTTTTCTTTAAAGCGTTAAGACACGCATTTTTTCGTTTTCAACTCTACGGTAATTAGGATGTTGATTTTATTTGTGTGTTTGTGTTTCATTTCATTTCATTTTTTCTTACATTTTTAACGTGTGTGTGTGTATGTTTTTTTCAATACCTTCTTGAGGAATTTCTTTTGCAGAACAACAAATACAAAGCATTCTTATGATGAAGACAAACGAAAAGCTTTAAATATTTTTTTAAATAAAATCAGTATAAGTAAGTGGTTAGAAATGTGAGAGTTTTCTTTTCTTTTCTTTTTTTTTTTTTTTTTTTTTTTTGTAATACGGCTAGCATGTTCTAACAGGCAAATTAAATGCACTCTTATCTGCGCTGATGAAAGAATTGATAAGAAAAACTTTTCTTCTTTAAACTCCTGTCAAAATGATATTTGAAAGTGGGTACCATTTTAATGAAAAAAATGGTATTTTAAGATCAATTTAAGGTGTTTAAAATAAGAAGGAAAACGACGCTTAAAAGAAAATAGGAAGGGAAGTTTATTTAAAGCAAATACGAGGAACACTAATGAGTATTTTAAATAAAATTTCTTAAAATTTAAAAACAAATTAACCATTATTTTTAAATTTTACTGGACCATTGTCATTCAAAAAACGTATCCAATAATCTTAACATCAATAATTTGACAACAATCGGGTTAAAGGAACATGATTCATTATTATTATACTAAAAATGGAAAAATAACAAAATATACTACTCAAAGTTTTGTATGTGTAATGTTCAAGTTAGTTCCTTAATGAACAATTATTAACTAATTGTTTCTTTAAATATTTGGACATCTTGAAATTATACATATGTACTCAAAATTTGCAGTTTTAAGAGCATTTTTAGATCTTTTCGTACTAATGAAATACAAAATATTTTGAATAATAAGAATAATTCTTATAAGTGAATAAATTGAGGATGTTCTTGTAGTATGAAAATAAAGCCTTGGAATAAATAGAGAAATGTTGAATGATCGTTTATTTCTGAACAGCTTTTTTTTCAAACGTAGTTTCATTTGAATACTCAGTTGATTGTCTCATAAAAATTGACAATCCTTAAAAATAACTACATGTATTCAAAGTTGAGTATTAAATAAAACTAAACACACACTTAATACAGATCATTGTATTAAAAATAAATAAAAAAATTCTAAGGAATCCAGCTGCAAATATTTGATAACAAAATTCGCAAAATATGAAAATTACATTACATTTAAGTAATTGGTTATTTCCCTCTCTCGAAATAAATGAATGAATGTAAAGAAAAAACAACTGTATAACATGTCTTAATTTTCCTCTTTTTTATTTAAAAAATATGCATAATATAATACTTGTTTTCTACATCTGCTATCACAGAATTTTCTTTTACAAATAAATGCTTTTAACTCCATAATAGGTTTGCCCCTATACCATACGGGGTACCGAAAGCTAGCCACAACTGGTTTGCCCGTTCACTGTGCTGGCACTTATATTTTCTTTCCATCTTTTGTTTGTGTATATTTTTAATTATTATAGTGAGATTATTAGTGCTAGTGTTTTTAAGAGTTTCAGTTTGTCCATGGTACTGTGGTCGCGGTAGCCGAGTGGTATAGGTATAGGTATCGGTATCGGATCGTGGCTGGCTTTGTCACGAGTTCGAGCCCAGTACCAATAAAGACCCGCCGTGTAGGGCAGCATTGCACGCTAAATATGTCTAGAGCTGAAACGCCCTACCGTTGGTGTGGTAGTTAGGAGAGGGGTATGCCAGTTCAGGTGTCGTCCACGTCTCTTGACCATGGCTCAAAATTACGTGGTCCGTCGCCAAAAGCCCTCGTGTAGCTGAACAGTGCGACGTTAATATTCACTCGTTGTTCAAGGTACTAAAAGGCTTCTTATCCGGAATCTTCTTAGTAAAGAAGGTGTGATTTTTTCATTGAAGGCAGGAATTTATAGATTCTTGAAAATGTTCGATAAAGAACATGGTTTGGCAAGCCAACGCGCGTGCAATTTGTTGCTTGAGAAGAAATAAAAATGGAAAGATAATCCCAAAAGACCGATATTATCTCTATTCCCAATGCAAGGCAAGACTGTGTATTACAATGTGCTTCAAATTGTGGGTATCACAAACACAAAAATTCCTCAACCGTTTGAATTAGAGGTGCGAGAATATAATATATCTGTGTAAGAATGAAAGAAACTAGTTTAAGATATTCGAAACAGTCTTCGTAGCATGCAGAGTGAGTGCACTTATTAAAATCAAACATTTAGAGGTTTTTGTGTATTCCGATATTATAAATTTAACAAAATTGTGTACGAAAACTGTAAAAATGAAAATTAAAATAAAATTCTTCCATTTTCTCATTTTGTTATTATGCTTAGTTATATGCAATGAAAAAATAACATTTTTTGGATTATTTATGGCAAAGGAAATTGACCTTTTAAGGGGTTGAAAACAAATCCTAACAATTGACCTTGTAATGGATACATGTAAGTTTGTTCTATGAAAATTAAATAAGAAAAGAGAGAGAGAGAATGTTGCACATGTATCCTACAACCAAAATGAAATGTGTCAATAGGTTTTAATTTAAAGAACTCATTAAGTAAAAATTTAATTTTAATAAAATTATTATACAAAATATTTCAAAAATATTTCAAGTCGTTTTCTTTTTCTTTTTTGTTTAAAAAAACTTTTATGTGTATTTAGTGCAGTAACATGTTTCTGATAAGCATTACGTATATCCAGTCTTTTTTTAAAGAAAATATTCTCTAGTAAGCAATTCATTTATATTAAATTCGAAAAACTCTATCGCAAATGCATTGATAAATGGAATTCCATTTTTTTATTTCTAATAAATTAATTAACGCCATATATAATCGTAATCATTTTAGGCTACCTATTATATCATTTAAACATAATGAAAAAAATATATGGAAAATATCAAGAACATTTGAAGTTTTACTTTTTGCTTATGAATAAAATATTAAAATCTACCAATAATAAATTATTTTATGATAAACTAGAAATATTGCACTCTCAGTAATAATGAGTAATATCAACAAAATATTTGTTTTTCGTTTATCAAAAACTTCACCTTAGCTTTATATGAAACATTAATTTAAGGAACATTGCTTATATATTTATATATACTTAATTTCTGTTATAATATATAGTGCAAAAAGTCTTGCTACTTATTTTTATTAATTTATAACAGCGGATATTTGTGTTTGAATCATAATTTCTAACATCATAAAATATATACAAAATACTGTTAAATTGCCTTAATACAAAAATATTGTCCACACACACCTAAGTACAGAAAAAATTTTGCCAGGGTTCGGCCGGGATTTGAACCCGGGACCTCTCGCACCCTAAGCGAGAATCATACCCCTAGACCACCGAACCACGAACAACATCGGAAAAGATATATTGATATTTTTGTCAACAAAGTTTCCATTTTTACTATTTTGCTTATTCCCATCAGGTTAGATAAACACAGCTGATAAGTTTTCATTTCACTAGATCGCCATATGTATCTGAATTGCAAACTGAAAACATAATCAAAATAAATAGTGGTTTTACAAAATCACTTTCTTTAAGCTAATGTAAGTATTGTTTAGTTATTCATTGTATCGGTGGTAATGGGTTTGAAGGTACTGTCGGACCTCTATATAACGAACAGGACTCTAGGGGCCCAAGGCCTGACTTAGCTAAATACGTATTTACACAATTTATAAAATATTAAAGGTAAGACCTGACTTTCAGGGGTGGCCCTAATATTCTTCGTTACACCACTGGTAAATAGATGGAAAACATTACACATTAGAGCCAAAGCCATTGAGTCCTGTCACGGGGTAGGGAGTAGGACTCTTGGAGCCGAAGGCTTGACTAACGCTAAATACGTATTTACCGAATTTATAAAATATTAAAGGCGAAACCCCTGACTTTCAGGGGGTCCTAACGTTCTCCGTTACGCCACTAATAAATAGATAGAAAACATTACACAGTGGCGCCAAAGCCATTGATATTCACACACCGCATAAAAAATATCGCACATAAAAAATCGCACAAAAAGGAAGCAACTGTATATCATAAGTTCTCTCTTTTTCTCTTTTAAAAATTACACTTAGAAAGATCTCTAAAAAGTTTCATCGAGACATATTTGTTCATCAAAACCCCTGTAGAGCTTTTGAAATGCTTAGAAGGAATAAATAAAAACGTACACTTTGCTTTCTTGAAAATATCTAATGATCTTGGAGAACACTGGTAGACATCCCTAACTTTTACTATATTTTTTTTAATATATTTTAGAAATATAAAGTTCAAAATTGCAATTAAGATGTGTCTCCTGCTTCTATAAAAAGCATTAAAGGACGATATAAAAAAATGATAATTAGAAAAAATATAATTTTTATATTTCTCTTTTTCAGCTATATAATAATACATAATTCAAATTAATAAGGCGAAATATTTTTCAGTTTTCCACTTTTGACATAAAGTTGGGTTTGAAAACAAATATTTCGCTGCAAATCTCGGTCTGAAACTCAAGCCCACTGAAATATTGCATCAATAGTAGATGTATTTTTTACATATTTTATATATATATATTACATTTTTTATACTTCAGGGATCGGCAACCTGCGGCACGCGTGCCACATGTGGCAAGTGGTGCAATTATCGGTAGCACTCTGCTTACACATTTGTCAATATTTAAGTGGAGGGAAGTTGGTAAATTTATGATGGACCTTATTTGGTAAACATCTTCGGAATAATGGACATTAACGGGGTTACAAAAAAAAACTGAAAGATAACTTTAAAACCAAATTTATAGCTATTTTATAAATTATTGATTATCATTGCTGGAGAGATGTAATTGTTCGAAGAGAGAAGATTGCATATGTGTACTCAGATTTCTACTTTTGGTTCTACATATCTAACTAAGTAAACAATCGTTCCTAATACGAAAAATATTTTAAGTCCGTAAAAAATTATTCACCAACTGAATACTCAGAATTGTGTCAAATTGATAGTAACTGATGATATTTTTGATTTTGCGATAGGAAAGTAGAGTGGAGCAATCACATAGTTCTCAATAAAATTTCTATTTATCTTTTTGTTTAAATATAATGAAGGGAAATATTAATATATATTTTATGTTGTCTATTTCTTATTTTAATAAATATGTTTAAAAAAAAATACATAATATATAATTTTAATGTTTCTTAAAAATTTTTGTTGAAGAAATAGTTATATTTTATGCTGCTTATTTTTATGTGAAGAAATTAATGCAAAATTAATAAATATTAAAACTGCTCATTTCTATATTATTGACCTCTATTCTCTAACTCTGCATGCATTATCGCTGGAATCAAATTTTCAAAAAAGTCCTACTGTGTGGCGCGCGGAATCATATGGGTAGATTGGGTTGGTACGCCACAGCTAAAATATTACCGACTCTTGATATACTTAATAGTAACTCGTGTCAAGTTATTTTTATTTATTTATTATCGCACTAAAAGTAACACGAAGGCCATTGGAAAAATACATTGTGATTTTGAATCACCATCAGTTTTAAGGAAGAAAACTTCTGAGCAGGCATCCCACTCTGCAAACATAAATAGCATACAAACGCTGCTCGCTACTCGTACATGGCGGGTCTTCAGTGGTATCAGGACTCGACAGCGCAGTCGATATGTTCGCTACCACGGACACTCAGCTACCACGGTCTTTAAAATGTAGTCGAATTAATTAACAATTGCGATGATAGATATAAAATGATAGTATTTTGATAGGTGTAAGCCTTCAAACAAAAGGTATTCAAGAACAAAGAGATTCTTTTTACCTTCAATATATCTCCATTAAAGTTGAATTTTATTCTACAAAAGTAAAATTTGTTGGCTAACAATATTGATTTTGAAAAAATAAAATCAATTATTTATCTATGTTCGTCTCATTCTCTACCAGATTTAGTACTTTTGAGGAATAAAATTTAATATGCTACTACCTTCGGATTTAAAAGATTTGAAATTTTAAATTATAATAATACTGTAGAAATGGATGATGAAGAATTCTACCTAACTTTATGTCCATTTTGTTCCTATTTTTTTCCGTTCATTTTGCATGACTTCATATTCTGTTTTATAAAATCATTTTGCACATGTAGTCTATGTCCATTCTTCGAATGTAAAGCAAATCTATTCGAATTAAAGTGAAGTGCATTTTTCCCCTATATAACATTTCTAAGTTTGGAGAATTTCGCTTGGTTTCCTTTTTGTTGTGCAATATTTCTAACGCGAAGCCTTGTGTTCGCCTTCTACTTACATATATAGTCCCCCTTTGCTTCTATAATTCTTTGGGATCTCCTTCCTAGAGAAAATGGCCACGGTAGCCGAATGGTATAGGTATCGGATCGTGGCTTTCCTCGTCACGAGTTCGATTCCAGTACCACTAAAGACCTGCCGTGTAGGGCAGCGATGCACGTTAAATCTGTCGAGAGCTGAAACGTCCTCCCGCTGGTGTGGTGTGGTGTGGTAGTTAGGAGAGGGGGTGCCAGCTCAGGTGTCGTCCACGTCACTTGACCATGGTTCAAAATTACGTGGTCCGTCGCCAAAAGCCCACGTGTAGCTGAACAGTGCGACGTTAATATTCAATCAATCCTTGAGAAAAAAGGGGGGCAACCATTAATTTAGTAAATTTTAGGTCAACCATAATTTTGAGCGGGTGACGAATAGCATCCAAATATTATCTCCCCTTTAACAGGAGATCCCAGTTATTCGCCATTACTTTGAGAACTATCTATGGCAACGGTAGCCTAGTGATTATGATTACGAACTCGGGACGGAAATGTTGCAGGTTCGAGAACTGATGCCACTGAAGATCCGAAATCATGCTTCAGGTTTATAAAAAAAGATGCAAAAAATTGTGCATGTGTGGATTTCAAATTTGGGCATGCAGTATGCATTTTGCAGCCAGACTTTTGTTGCTGTGAATTATACTACAATAAAGCTATCTATGTGCAAAAGAAGTAACTAAATGAAAAAATTTAATGAATAATGGTGAATATATCATCCATCCACCGCCCTTATGTTTATGTATTAATATGTCAAAAAAGAGAAAGGAACTAAATATTTATCTATGTATAAAGACTACAAATAAAAAAAAAACCTGGTGTGTCACAAGTTATTTTTTTATTTCAGTTCACTTCAATATCATTTCAAATTCAAACTGCACCACAAAAACTGTAGATGGAGTAGGAATCGACATTTTTCTAGCGACTCCAACTCCTCCACTTTTTTTACCCCAAAGTTTATACTAATATCATTCCAACGTTATGATTCCGACTCTGACTCAACAGCCGGAGTATCATGAGTTCGAACCTTGTGCATCCGAAGACACGCGGTGTAGAGGAGAGCCGTTGCAAGTAAAATCTTCGAGGATCATTTTGCACCCCGTTGGTGTGGTGTGAAAGTTAGAAGAGGTTGATTCCAGATAAGGTGTCAATCTCGTAGCTTGTTCAAAATTACGTGGTTAGTCGCCAAAAAAACCCTCGTGTAGCTAAATTTGGCATGATGGCTTAATATCCAAGATGATGAGACTTGGATTTTCGGACCAAATCCTAAAAATTATTTACTCGTACCTAAACTCGAGAGAGTTTAGAGTTAGNAGTGGTATAGGTATCGGACCGTGGCTTGCCTTGTCACGAGTTCGAGCCCAGTACCACTAAAGACCCGCCGTGTAGGGCAGCGATGCACGTTAAATCTGTCGAGAGCTGAAACGTCTTCCCGTTGGTGTGGTGTGGTAGTTAGGAGAGGGGGTGCCAGCTCAGGTGTCGTCCACGTCACTTGACCATGGTTCAAAATTACGTGATCCGTCGCCAAAACCTATCCTGTAGCTGAACAGTGCGACGTTAATATTCAATCAATCTGACGTTATATGTCATACATTACCAGGACTGTAACGGCTAGTAATAATATATCTATAAGTAGATTGAGTGTTTCTATTTTGAAGTAAAATGGTTGAGTTCGAATCTGAAGCAAATTTAGAACACGTTTTTACTTAATATAATAGCTTTCGTTAAGCTACAGAATCTGAATTTCTTCCCATTTAACAGGTTGTTAAAAAACAGTAAACTTATTTGTCAAATCATTATTTATATTTAGTGACTTATGCATTACGTACATCCTTTTAAGGGGTCACATACCTTTTAAAAAGTCGAAAATGGTTAAAAATAGTGAGCTCTTTAAAGCTCTATAATTTTTTTATTATTGTTTCCTGGAATGTAAATTTTGGAGGAATAAACAAATAGATATTACTTTACTTAAAACATATCCAACAAACACATTTTTAATTAGGATAAATTTTTAATTAGATAATTACAAAAAGAAATTTTGGTTTTCTTTTCGCAAGTGATATGCATTACGCGCAGCTTTATAAAAAAAGTTACCAATATTTTTTGATAAAATTTTTGCTCAGTGTTGGAAATTGTGTTATCTTTAAAATGACGAAGCATGAAACACTGATTTAAAATTTTTAGTAAACTATAACAATTTAAAATTTAACTATAAAATTTTAAAAAATTTTCGCTATTTTTTATTTGTAATTTTAAATTTTTTCATTAAAAATTCAAATTGGTTCGTTATTTTAAGTACAGATATGGTCAGAATCTCCAGTAAAAATTTGATCATTTTCCATGGAACGGTTTTGAAAATATCATGCGCGTAATGAGAAAAAATGACGTTCTGAGAAAATTGACATCAAACATAAAATTTACCACAGTTATATATATATATATTATTCTGGTTACTCAAACAACAACTAAATTTTAAATTAAAACTAATGTGAAGTTTTTATAGTCAATAAACTTCAATTTATTAAAATTATTATAACTAAAAACATATATTTTACCAATGCAGTACAAGCATCGAAACGATATCAAAAGCTACAAAATAATCAAAATACAACAAAGTGATTCATTTCTTCAAAATAAAGTTAAAAAAAAA
>BMAV01004133.1:0-29043 GCA_019973955.1 Trichonephila inaurata madagascariensis
TACAAGGGGCATATGGAAAAAGTCTGTTAAACCCAAAATGCCCTTTCCATTCTGTGGTGTAGAAGTTAAGAGGATGAAGATCAGGTGCCATCCTTGCCCCTTGGGAATGTTAAACTTAAAATTCATCTTAAAAAATAGTCCTATGTACTTTATAGTGCGATGTTAATACATTTATCATTCATATTTTGAATTTTTTCCCCATCTAAAATTTTTTTTTTGGCATGCATTAAGTTTAAAATTTTGACCATCACATATTTCCCAACAAAAAAACGTTTTTTTTTGTTTTTGTGCCAAGATACCCAGTGATTATGGAATCTTCTTCTGTGATGTAGAGTCTTGAGTCGGCTGAGTAAAATTCCTCACGTTAGCGTGGTGTGAAGTTTAAAAAAAAAAATTTCATCTAGGGTTTTTTCCCGTTACTTGGTCATATAAAAAATTTGAGATAATCCCCGGGACCGTGCAGCTTCGATATGCTATGTTGAAAAAATTTCATCATACACATTCCTACTTTTACTTACACAGATTGGGGGTGGATAATTGATTGCGCTATTTTATCCATACAATTTAAAACTTTTCTCATTTCGATGAGTTCTTTTGGCTTTAGTTTTCCAAAAAGAATGGGTGTCAAATTAAAAAAGTTAAACGGGTCAAACAAAAAAGGTTGAATTTAAGCGGGGATGCAAAAAAAAAAAAAAAAATCGGTTTATTTTGAATAATGCTTTTAAAAACATATATAAAAGAACCAAAAAAATTTAATGTTAAATCGGCTTTGACATATCTTCTCTGTTACTATCTTTTCAATTTCGGGAGAAAATTTTCTATTTTTGATATACTATTTTGTGACAATGTTCTTGTGGGGCCCGCATGTGGCCGCGGGTCATGATTTGATAAAAAACTCAAAGGAAAGAAGAATCATCGGGTTCGATAGAAGAAATATTAAAACTACGAAAAAATGTAATATGGATAATCAGCGGGTTTGTATCTCACTTTTAGTTCTCCTTAAGTAAAAAATATTTACCTCCAATTCATTCATTTAAAATATTTACAAGCAATTTCCTTCCCTGGAAGTTTTAGACCATGTGTGCTTCTGTTTTGTGTGTTTTCATACATTTAGAGCACACATTTAATTTTTATATACAAGAATTAACACTTACCTTGATAGTTTGTACGGTTTATAATTAATCACCTATCGCTTATTTAAATGTACGTGATTCTCTCTCCCCAAGATCACCGTTTTCCAGGTAGGCACGCATATGTGATGTATTTGGAGGGAGGGGAGGGAGTAAAAGAAAAAGACTAAATAAGCAAATCCTCCGAAGTAAGTAAATACTTTGCAAACACTGTCAATGTCCTTTTATTGCATTCCAAAGCTTTCGAAAGTATTTTATGAATAGCAATGTATAGAGAGAAAAGGTTGAGCTTTGTAGAGAAGTATATACACGTCCGGGGCAATTAACGCTTTCACAATTAACCCCGGGGTGAATTAACAGCTAGACGCTTAAATATGCCGGTGGCACTAAGGGGTTTTAAAGATCGTATTGGCTTTAGAGTCAAAATATAGTATTATTGAATTCAGAACATTAATATCGTATATGAAGGAGAGGCGGGGCATGAGAAATAGATTGAATATATATTAGGTCGCAAATACTGAAAGTTTGAGAAGCATTACTTTGATGAATCTTAAAGCAACTATCAATTGTTTGACTGTTCTCAAAATCAAATTCAGTTTTTATGATGTTGTTGGCTACTTTTCCCTGTTTTCTATTATCTATTTACCAATTTCGATAACAATGTGTGATACTTAATAATGACTAAATTACACGAAGATCAGAAAAGAAAATTGGCGAAATATATTAGCTGCTATCAGCATTAACTTATTGGCTTTAGCATGTCATTTAAATGATTGAGTGAGTGAATATTAATGTCAACCTATTCAGCTACTCCAGGGCTTTTTGCGACGTTGGTTTTCAGCGATACAAGACTCAATGTGTAATGTCAACATGGTATGTTAAAAATGTAAAATAATTATGCTAACGTGGTATGGAATTTTGTAAGTGGGTACTTGCTCGTGTGCCATGGGTCGTCACTAAACCGTAGTTTTAAATTGGAAGATTATTTTCTAATAGCTCTATTGCAGAATCCGAAGTATAGTTTTTAAATAAGAGCCAGACTCATCATCATATTCGGCAAGACATTCCCTCGTGGATTGTCTTTCTTTGAAATTTGCTCCACACCGTGACTTTTCTTTCATCTTCGTTCTCCAAGTTTTCTTATTTATAATCATAAATTATTATTCCATCTCCGTCTTGGTCTTCAACACTACCGAATCCCAGTGACTTTGAACTGCAGTATCTTTTTGATAACAGTATCATCTGGCATTCGAATTTTCCTGCCATCCAATCCATTCTATTTGTTTTTTATGTATTTAATGATGTCAGATGGTTTGCAAATTATATAAATTCCAAATTGTATGTTCTTTTCCAGCTATTGTTTTCGCTTACACCTTCAAGTCTCCAAGTATACTTCGAAGTATTTTTCTCACAAAGGATGCTATTTAATTTTCTTTCGGTTTAATTATTGTCCAAATTTCAGATAAATATGTCAAAAGTGATCCAAAAAGGGTTTTGTAATTTAAAAATTTTGCATCTTGAAAGAAATGTAGAATTTAAAAATCTCCTCAGTCCCATAAAAGCCATATTTGCCAGGTATAATTTATTTTGGATTTCATGTGATATTCTGTTATCAGAGGTAATAATTGATTCTAAGTAGATAAAACTTTTAACTGTTTCAAATTTATATGAATATGTTTCAAGAAAAGAATTTGGGATTCTGTCTTTAAAACAGCATAAATTTAGTCTTCTTTTTTTCATTGATAACAAGACCCATTCGACATGCTGCAATCTTAAAGTAACGTTGCTCAAAATGTAGAACGCGCCACCCTAGGGGGAGTGATAACTCTACGAGGGGGCGAGAGCCTATTAAAAAGTCGGAAACAAAATATTATTCAAAGAAATTGTTAATTTACAGAAAGTAACAAACAAAATACATTCCTACATAATAAAAGTAAAATATACATTTACACTATATAATACACTTATAAATGTATCAGTACTGCACAATGTATGCTATAATAAATTTAACAATACTAAGTTAAGTAGAAGTGAATCATTAACAGTGAGTCAATGGCCTTGACATATATATTATACACGGAATTCAATACTTATCTAGATAATTTCTACGGTTTATATTTAATCCTTTAACTGCCGATTAAAAGTTACGCGATTCACACACTTCCCAATTCCACTGTTTACCTCGTAAGCGTGCGTATATGATGAATCGGGGAGAAGCGCGTAAAGAAAATGTATATACATAAGCAAATCCTTCGCAAACACTGTTAAGTTTTTTTTATTGCGTTCCACGGCCTTCGAAATAATTTTATGGATCCCATTGCACAGAAAAGATCGTACTTCGGACAGACGTATATATACGGCCTGTAAAAAACGTTTTAGCTGCGCGAGATGTTTATTTACGTCTGTGTGACACTTAACTGTTTTAAGTATTATTGTAGCTTTAGCATTATTGAATTCAATACATTATTATTGTATGGAGGGGGAGGATAGAGTACGATGAAAATTATGATTGAATATTGGATCTAAATATTGAAAGTTTGAAAAACACTGTCTTGAGTGCAAGAAATACCTCTTTCAGAGCAAAGAGGGTACGAGCAATCATATCAATAAATAAGAGCCAGTATGACCTTTATTTCTGGGGCCGAAAATTCGAGAATTTTCAGCGTGAGAAAAGCGAAACGTCTTAAAATAATCTTTGAAGCATACTTTTTCAAAATGTGTCAGAAATAATTAGATTCAAACTTGTATTTGTAAATTATTCATATGCCCCTTTGTCTAAAGCAAAGTTTAAAAAAAAACTTATAATCCTGAAAAACAAACAATGGTGCAAGATAATATTTCAAAAAATTTCGGATCTATAAAGAGCAATAGTGAGGAGTAACAAGACAAAAGAATCACTGTCACCGGAGCAGAAACTGAGAAAATACGTTTTAAATACGGAGTGAAAGAAGGAAATGTAAGAGAAACAAATTCTCTAAGAAAGGAAGCAATGCAAATGGTTTTCCAGTCACTGTTTTCTCCAACGATTTAAAATATTTCGCTCCGTGGAGCACTGTTAGCTCTTCTTTTCATGTGCAGCCTTTGATAGAAAAACTAATCCGAAAAGAAGTCTAACAACAAAAGATGTTCTTGACTACTGCAGCGTAAGTCAAATATTTACTTGTTAATGTAGATTTTCAGATGATTTTGTTATCCAATTAGGAAGGAACTAAATCAGTGCTACTTAAGGTTTCAAAATTTGAGAAACAATATTCAATCATAATTTTCATCGCAACCGCCTCCCCTCCATACAATAGCAACATATTGAATTTAATAATACCATACTTTGACGCTAATGCTACAATTCAACTTTTACCTCTTAAGTGCCACCGGTGTATATAAACGTCTCAGCTCAGCCAAAGCGTTCCTTCTCATGAACGTATATATACGTCTTTCTAAAGTACGAATTCTCTGTGAGCGGCTATCCATAAAATTTTCCGAAGGCTTTGGAATGTAATAAAAAGACCTTGGCAGTGTTTACGAAGGACTTATTTATTTCAGATTACTTGCTTATTTATTCATTTTATCCCTCCCCCTTACAGTACAACACATACGCGCACCTACAACGAAAATGTGTTGACATTAGGGATCGAATTACGTAACTTTTAAACGGCATGTGAAGGGATTAATTATAAACTGTAAAAATTATCAAGATAAATGTTAATATTTGTAATAATTTTAAATACAGCAAGTCCATGGGGCCCTGGTTTATTTTTAAAACTTGTTCTTAATTTTAGTATTTTTAAAATTTAAAATTATAAAATACATTGTGCAGTACTGATAATTTAAAAATTGTATTACATCGGTGTATTTTGTTTTTAAAATCAGAATGTATTTTTTTTTTATTTTAGAAAATTAGAAATTTTTTTTAAATGATTTTTTTGCTTTCGATTTTTCACTATCCCTCGCCCCTTTCCCCTCATATTATTTTATCACACCCCCAGGGGATCCACGCCGCAGTATGAGAAAATCTGAATCAAGTAAAACATTGTATCTAAATATTTGCTCTAATGCTGTAATCCGTTTCCATGCAAAGCTCTAAAAAAATTGAATAACATAGCACAGTAGATAATAATTAATTATAACACATGATATGATTGAAATTAGAATGAACTGGGATTAATTGTGTTTACTTGGTTTATACGATCCATACAAAGGGAATTAGAATTTAACAAAGATATGCATAAGCATGGAAGTGGAATGAAACTAAAGGTAAGAATAACCTGTAAATAAAATAAGAAATTATTTCTGACCCTATCCTGACATTAGTATAGCTCTTGTGTTAATTTAAGAAAAAAGGTTAATAAAAATTTGGTTTTTGCCTTAAAACGGGAAAATTTTCCCAAACTTAAAAACCCAAAAATTTAAACAACCCCCTTTAAAAAACTCCCTCCAAATTAAAGCAAAAATTCGCCAAAAAACGTGCAAAAATTTTAAGGCCTTACAAAAAGATCCTGCAGTGTGTGTGTGAAATCTGAATTCCGAACATTCAGTCGTGGGGGTTACAAAAGGGAACAACACTTTTCCCAATCTCTTTGGGGAAATCTCACTTGCGGCACCCCGGGAGACAGGCACTCTTTAAAGGGAAAAAACCCCCCTATTCAAAACCCGCCTCAAAACATCCCCCCCAAAAAGGGACCCCATTTTTGGATGTAAAATCACCCTTTTGGGAAAAGGGGGAAAGGGTGATTGCCGACAGCCTTAAAAAGCAGTTCGAATTTAACACGGGAAGCTGAAAACGAACGTTTTTACAGCTCATAACAAAAAGGAAAATTAAAAAAAATTCCTGGACGCTCCTACCTGTTTTGGACCTGGAAAAAAAAAAACGCCAGGGAAAGTAAAAGGAATATATTTAAAAAAAGCTTAAGATCAATAAATCTCCTGGTTTGGATTTAATTACAAATCGCATTTTTAAAAAATCTCCCCCCCTGTTCTTTTTATTGTCATGCTGTTAAAAATCTATTAATGGAGAACTGCCATTTCCTAAGTTGGGGGAAGACTGCTGTGGTGGTCCCCATTCAAAAACCCAATTCTGATGATAATCAACCCCAAAATTGTCCAATTCGCTACTCAGTAGCTTGAAAAAAGCGTCCCAAATTTTGGGTTTTTTTGAATCCCGGGAAAAAGCACTGCATAGCCAGGAATATTATTATTCCTGAACAGCATGGCTTTGTTCCACAGTGCTCCACAGAAACCCTTGGTTCCCAAGATTTTACTGAGCTGTTTCCCATCACGGTTTTCTAAAAACCCAAAAGGCCACGGGTATGTTTTTTTTGGGGACATACCCGGCCTTTGAAAAAATTTTTCATGATGGCTTCTTTTTTCCAAGATGATGCGACGGGTTTTTCGGAACAACTCATAAAATTATACCCCTCCCCAAACCCCATAAATTTTAGGGTGGGAGTTGAAAAAAATCTCCCCCCCCCGGTCTAATTCTCAGGGGGTTTACCACAAGGAATTTTAGGGCCCAAGCTTTTTTAATATATACATCAACGACATTCCCCAGGCTGCCGGAACCCCATTTTAGACGTGACGGGGACGACACTGCCATTTTTACCCAAAACATTTAAAAACCCGCAGTATCTTGGGTTTTTTCCCAAAAATTATGTCTTTCAACCGAAACCTGGCTTAACGACTGGGAAAATGGTTAAGCATCTATGCGCATGCCTCTTCTTTCCCCGAGACAGGGGGTGGATCGGAAACCCCCCACTTCACCCTTTTTTAATCAGCCTGCCCCCGGGGGTTTACTTAATAAAGGTACCTTTTTTTTAAAAATTTTGATACTAAACAAAAACCTTTTGCTAAACACATCCGTTCCGCCCCACCAAGAGGGGTTGGAATGAAAACCTCTAAATCACTTATTTCTCCCAAGAGCACAAGCTCGCTTTAAAAGGCAAAGGTTCTATTATACAAAGCCATTTTTTTCGCCCCATCATGTTGCCGCTTCCCCCCTCTGGGCGGGGGGGGTTTTTATCCTAAAAAAGATTGCACATTTTTTCAAAACATTCAACTGCTTAGAGCAGCAAACGCCCCCGGTTTGTCGGGAAAACCAAGTCTTGCAAAAAGATCTTAATGTTCCGCCGCTTCTTTATCTAAACAAAAAAAAGAAAATTTTTTTCCCAAAAGGTTACCAACAGATTCAAAAATCTATCAGGAAATCCCGGCTTACGACAATTCTATTCCTAGCTCTTCTAAAGAGTCCTCTAGAGCAAATTTTTAATCACTCGTATCCCAAAACTTCCTAACTCTGAAAAAGGGTGAGAATGTCTTGGGTCAATTAAAAATTGACTTTATTTTTACCGGTTTTTTTCTTTTGCAAGGCTTCACCACTTTTAATTATTCCCCCTTTTTTCGCGCCATGCAAGTTTTTGATCGCGTTTAGTGTGGGAACTTCAACCCCCATGATCTTATTTCAAACTCCTCTACCTTTTTTTTTTTTTTCTTCCAAGTGGTTATTTAAAAAAATTCCTTTTTAACCCAAACCCCACGCAGTTTTCTTAGGGGGTAACGTGTTTAAAGGACTTTAAAAAAATTATTCTCTTAATTTTTGTTATTAAAAAAAAATATCCTTCTCTCCCCGTTCGTCAAGATGCGGCAGACTGTTGAAAAAATGGGGTTTTTTCATGGAGATTTACGTCATTTTCTCTTCGTTTTTTCCCAGAAAACGAAACAGAAATAAATCAACTGGGGGTGGTTTTAAAAATTTCCCCCCCACCAGCGTTATTGCGCTGCATTTAATGTGGAGTGCTTTTTTTTTTTATATGTAACTTCAAAAATTGTTCCCCTGTTAATTTATTTTTGATAGTGGATAATAGGAAACTTTTCCCAAGGTTCCCCGTAAAAAGTATAACCGTTACCCCCTTACCCAGGAAAAATTTCCCTATTAGTTTTGCATAATTTTCACTAAAAAACCCCGAAGGCCCCTTTTAAAACCGGGGAGAACCCGCCCCAGTTAGAAAGCTGCTTGTAAAAAACCCTTTCCGCCCCCAAAAGATCTCCTTTTCGTGACCAGTGAAAAACACACTTCATATTCCCCTTAAACTTTTATTTCATCTTTTCATTTTGGGGTTTGTGTGGTTTTAATGATTTACTGAATTTTTAACCCCAATTTGATTGGTATTTAAAAATTCCCACCACTTTTTTAAAGGAGGAAAAAAAGATTTCTACCACTGACTGAATTTTTAACCACTGATGACCGGGAAAAACCCCGGGTTTTTTTTGATCTTTAAATATTAAATTCTTTTTTGGTTATTGTGTGGTAGTTAGGAGAGGAGGGGCGCTCAGGTGCCGTCCCCGTCACTTGACCCGTGGTTTTAGAATTCGTGGTCCGTCGCCAAAAACCCCTTTTGTGTAGCTGAACAGTGCGACGTTAATATTCACTCACCCACTCTTCTGGTTATTAACATTATATTGACCCCAATAACACTGGAAAAACTAATAATGAAATTTCTACTTGCCTCCCCTCCCGAAACGTAGAGACAACCGACGATCGTGTGGTTAAGGGGTTAATAAAATTTTACGAGTTATAATTTTTTTTTTAGCTTTAAGTTGATAGAATAAACAATCTTAATTCAACTAAAATTGTTACAAATGAGGAAATTATTGATGTATAATTAAATATTTTATTATAATTCGTTATACATTTACTGTGTAAAAAATTCTTTTGTTTTGTTTTTGACAAGTACAAATAACAATTGCATTTTTCACAACATGTTTTCGAACTGTTTTGTAATTTTCAAATCTGCACTTACGAGGCCTTGAAATGTCATCAAAATCGAAAATGGCTATGCATGTCAAGTCTTTTATCCTGGATTGGCCAGGACAAAAGCCATGGCACGTATAGCAGGTGGACTATAACGCTTCCATCTTTTTGCCAGTGGTAAAGTTATGCTCTGTTATCTTCATAATCAGTTAAAATATTTTTATTAGTAGGTAGAGAGGCTGATAACGCTTCAACTATCTCTAACTTAAACTTTAAACGATTCCTTTTGATTTTTAGAGGAATTTTATTAGTAATCGCATCTTGTTTGTGTGTACAGAAAGGAAGAATTTGAAACTGCTAAATCAATGTATTCAAGAGACTTTTATGGTGAAGAATGATGCAACATTGTCTTTGCATTTCAAATATCCTCATGTTTTCATCGCTCTCATCTGAACTTGATTCTCCTTCCAGTATACGCGATTCATATGTTTCGTTTGCATCATTGTCATCATTCGAGAGATCACTAAGTTCTGATATAAGTTCAATCTGATTTTTCATGAATTGCAAAATTTCTTCTTTGAGAATTCTATTCTTTCAGACACCTAAAAAAGGTTTTGGTTGAAAGTTAGCACAGTATTCCATGAAAAATAGTAAAATGTATCAGAAAATTTTATTATTTAAAAAAATATATAAAATATATTTAAACCACATCATACTAACTCCCACCTGAAAAACCAGATTTTTTGGGGAGGTAGAATATAGAATTCAGATATCTGTGGAGAGGATATATAAAAATGCCATACTCCTCAACAAATATATGAAAAGAAGTAGTTGCAAAAAGAGAGAAAGAAAAAAAGGGACTCATCCATTCAACCCCGACGAAAATTCGATATTAATTATGTAACTATATACTTCATTTTTATGTAGGTTTCATCAAAATAATCGTGGCCGCGGTAGCCAAGTGGTATAGGTATCGGATCATCGCTTGCCTTGTCACGAGTTCGAGCCCAGTACCACTAAAGACCCGCCGTGTATGGCAGAGATGCACGTTAAATGTCGAGAGCTGAAACGTCCTCCCGTTGGTATGGTGTGGTAGTTAGGAGAGGGGATGCCAGATCAGGTGTCGTCCACGTCACTTGACCATGGTTCAAAATTACGTGGTCCATCGCCAAAAGCCCTGGTGTAGCTGAACAGTGCGACGTTAATATTCAATCAATCATCAAAATTATCGAAACATAAATGATAATTTGCATGGTAAGTACTTACCTTTACAGCTGCAGTGACTCAAGTAACGCCTACCCGCACGATCGTGCGGGTAACGAAATCCTGAGTCCTACAAGCACCATTAATAGAGTATAGTTAATATTTTTTATTTTACAATCATTTAAACATTAAGGCAAAATTGTGTATCGTAGGAATTAGAAATATATTGATGATTACCTTTTTACAAATGATAAAAAGAAGACGTGTTTTCATTGTATTTGAAAACAAAGCTAAATTTTCCAGCTCAAAGTAAAACATGAACCGCGACCGATGTCTGTTGATAAAAAGTAACACTTTACACTTTCTGTAATCCTTCTCAATCGTTTGATTCGCGATTTTTTTACATACGACTATTCCAGAAGTATAAGAATATAGAACCCTGACGTTGGTTCTTAAAGGGATATGCAACAGACCACACAATTTTGAACCATTGTCAAGTAGACGACATCTCCTATCATCAACAACACACCAACTGGAAGACGTTTGAGCCTGTCAGATTTAACGTACATCCGCCCCTCTATACGGTGGGTCTTCAGCTGCACTGTAGCCTAGTGGTCAAGGAAACGGACTCATTCCAGCGTGTCATGAATTCGAGCCCAGTACCGCTGAAGAACCACCGTGTAGAGGGCGATGCATGTTAAATCCGTCGAGAGCTCAAATGACCTTCCGTTGGTGCGATATGGAAATTAGGAGAGGTGTGGTACCAGCTCAGGTGTCATTCTCGTCACTTGACATTTTTTCAAAATTACGAAGTAGCTGAGTATTTTGACGTTAATATTCCTTCACTCACTTCAGCGGGTTTTGGTAATTTATTAACGCGCAATCACGCCAGAGGCCCCTTACCCTTTTCTAAATTTGGGGCTAGTGCATAGTGACTTTTTCTTTAAACTCCAAAAGGGAACATTTAAATTTTCGAGGCTCAAAGGACCTCATTGGTTTGGGGGGGCAAGTTTGGAGGGGGGGTTTTGGGGCCGGGGGGAGGGGTCAAGGTAGGATCGTGGCCTTGTCACGAGTTCGAGCCCAGTACCACTAAAGACCCCCGTGGGGAAAAGCATGCACATTAAAACTCTTAAAAGGTGAAACACCCTCTTGGTGGGTTTTTGGGTTAGGGGGGGGGGCCAGCTGGGGTGTCGTCCACGCACTTTACCAGGGTTCAAAATTTACGGGGCCGTCAAAAAAGCCCTCGTTTGAACAGTGCGATTTAAAATTTCCTCCTCACTTGGGGGGTTAAAAGCTTTAGTGTCGTCCTCATCACTTGACCCTGGTTCGAAATTTTGAAGCTCATCACCGATGAACTTTTTTTTTGTGTGACGCATAATAAAAATCATATCCCGAAAATTTATTGTGAGGATGTGGCACCCTATTTAAACTAAATTTGGGCCCCCATTTTAAAGTGTGGGGGAAAGAAGTTGCAAAACAATTGTTGTATTAGTAATATGATTTTGTTCAAAAAAAAGTAAAACTTCAAACACTTAGTGTTTATTTCATTCTAAATTTAAAAATTTTTCTTATTCTAGATTAAGTAAGTTTAAAATGAAATGCATACTTAAATAAAAAAATATTTTAACCATTATAATAGAATATAGAATGGAATATGGATTTTATTAAAATACTTTTGTTTAGAAATGTAAATATAGCTGTACAAAATCGCATATTCTGTGTGAGAACAAGCTTAACTGTTACAAACATTAAAGGGGCATAAAAAAATTTTTAAATGTGGAAAAAAAAATGCCCTTTAATTTTTAAATAAATAATGCAAAAAGTAAAATTTTTAAATGAGGGGTATTAATGTTTTTTTATCAAAATTGGGGAAATATATATTTTCAGTTTTTTTTATCACACTTAAATAAATATTCGTAAGGTAATGTTGATTTTGCATGTTTTATTAACACATTATATTCCTATAAAAATTATTTTGTAAATTGTTTTAGTAAATTTACTTCGTATAGTGTAGGTCTTTATTTCTACGGCTTTTTCATAAAACATTCAAATTATTTTTAAGTACCCAGTTAAAATAAGATTTTGCAATGATCATAAAATTTTTTGATGACTGTAAAATATGTATGTTTTTTCTTCTTTTATTTGAAATAATTCACTGGCTCTTTGAAGTAAATGATTAGTTTACATATCAACTGTTGAAAGTTTTTTCATGAGAGCTTTTCTATTTAAAGACACATTTTATAATGTAAAAAGTGACACGTTCATTATTCGATTTAAATAAGTAAAAATATAACTTAATCTATATAATTATTCTTTTTTTTTCATAATTCATACAGCAATTTCGGCAGGTTCTCACTTTAGTTTAAGTTCGCGTAGCCAGTGGTATAGGTACGGACCGTGAAAGCCTTTCACGAGTTCGGAGCCCAGTACTATAAAGACCCGTAGGGCAGCGATACGTTAAATTGTCGAAGCTGAAACGTCCTCCCGTTGGTGTGGTGTGGTAGTTAGAGAGGGGTCAGCTTCAGGTCTATAGTCACTTACCATGGTTCAAATTACGTGGTCCGTCGCCAAAACCTACGAGCGACATTCGTTGAACAAGCAATCAATCAATCTCACTAGTTTAAACCCTCATATATGTTTATTGCATTTCCATGTATATTTACACCGATGTTTCACAAATATTTTTCTGTATTGTACAGCCATCTTGTACGGGGTCTGCTTCTTGTATTCTTCTGATTTCAAAAACATTACTTACTTAATTGGGTTGTTCTCATCCAACCTGAATATGTGGCCAAGCCATCTAAGTTCTGAAAAAAAAATGCCTTAATTACTTTATTTAAATTTGGTTCTCGGTACTTCATTTGGGATTTAAAATTGTAAAGTATTCTTCAGACGCCATTTTCACTCGCTGCTTTAAAAATTCTTCTCAATATTTTTCGTTCAAATTGAACAAGTTTTCTTCATTCAGTATTCTTGATCATGGTTCCTAAAGTACAAGGTCCGTCACCAAAATCCCTCGAGTAGCTGTGACGTTAATATTCACTCACTCATCCAGCATTCTGATTGTCCAGCACTCGCTGCCATTAAAGGGGTCTGGCATTTCTATAGGAGCCCATGTTAAATTTAGTACGCTTATGCACCGTTTTCTCAGAAATTACTTACTTCTCATGACTAAATGTTTTACTGTAGGTTACGAATACTATGAATAACACTTTGATGAAGGGTTTTGCCGTTTTCTTAAAAAAATAAACTAATTATGAATTTTTTCCCGAAAATTTGGTTTAAAAAAGTCATATCTAAAACTGTTTTGCTAGATAGATCTAATTTCCTCCCTTAAAATATTTAAACGTGTAAAAAGTCCGCTCATTGAAAATTTGAGGATTATATGATAAATAGTTTTTGAGAAAAAGGTACATAAAATGAAAAATATTAAACTTTTAGAAAATCTGCTTTAAAGTAAAAATTTGTAATTTTTTGATCGTTTAATTGTTTTAGTACTTTCCAGAAGCATATGAAGCCTTTTTTTCACTCTCTGCTTATACCTAAGTCTTTTATTCTTTTCATTATATTTAACAATTTTGCATTTTTTGGGAATCTCAAGATGCTTTCGCTGGGCTATGCGAATACTACGTGCATCCAGTTTTTTGAAGCATGGTACACAGTTATAATTTGGTTCAGTATCAGAATGTTTTAAGATCATTAATTTTGCTACATGACTCATATTAAACTGTATAATAGTAATATTTACCTCCCCCCCTCCTAATTTAAAATTCCACGAATGTAGATCTTGGAAGCAATGACCATATGGTGCTATTAAATGACTCATTTGGATTCTGAATCTTTCCATGTAAACATTTTCTTAATAACATAGTATCACCTAAACCTCTAAAAGTTGGCTTCATTCAATTCATTATCGTATGTAGCACATGTGTATATGTTTACGATCATAATGCTTTCGTTATATTCAACTTCTGTCTTTTGAAGTGGCTGTAATAGCCTAGTGGTCAGGGTGTCGCATCTTGGCTGGCATGTCACAATTTCAAGCCCAGTACCACTAAGGCCGTTTAGGGGAGCGATGTACGTTAAATCTGTTGAGAACTCAAACGTCCTCCCGTTGGTGGGGTGCCAGCTCAGGTGTCGTCCTCGTCACTTAACGATGGTTCAAAATTACGAGGTCCGTCGCCTTAAGCCCTTGTGTAGTTGAACAGTGCGACACACGTTATAATATTCACTCACTCTCTCTCACTCTGTCTTTTGAAACTTGCACTAGGCATTAATACCCGCGGGACACAGTCCATGTTGATGGTTCTTATTTGAGGACAGAAGATGGAAATAAACAGCACAAATATAAGTTTTTATGCTGTGCAGATCAATGATAATATATCTAGTATATATAGAGCCATATTATAATACCTTTTAATTTTTTATATTAAAATGTCGTGATCGGTTATGACCTTTTTTATCACTTAACTTTTTTTACTCCTTGTTTCGCTTTTAACTTCCAAAAGACATGTATCCATGCAATTTTGGATAAGCCCAATTCAGTCAAATTTTTGCTTTTGACATCACATGGATTTGAACATCATTATTCTCATCAGAAACTTATGCAAGGGGAAACACAGGGGCTCCTAGCAGAGCTCATTTGACGCGCGTCAAGGAGTAGCTTTATTTAAAAAATAAATAAAAAAATACTTATATTTATCGTATTTCCTCATATCATACATCATTTTAAACAGAAATATTTGAACTTTTATAAAATATAAAATTGTGAAAATCGATAATTTTCGAAAATCATGTGGTGGACCTTCTTAAAAACTATGGGTTTTATAAGTGTTTTGTGTATATAGTTGTACTTTTGTTTCCCTGCTCATAAATTTGGTTTTAAGTCGATTTCTCAAAAAATATAGCATCCATTAGCTAGGTTGATTTTATTTTTAATTTCAATCGTTATATCATTGTAGTTATTTCCAGTTGTACTCTAGTAATTGTATTGACGGACCTCCTCAAAAACATAACTAATTATTGTTAGTAGTCACTGATTCTTGTTGCTGTCTGAATCTGCCATATATATATATAAGCTTAGTCTTCTCTTTACTGACAGTCAAACTCATCTTTTTTGCTGTCGCTTCTAGCACACAGAACGCTTCAACAATCGCTGTTCTTGTTCTTCTGTCTATATCAATATGTCCTGCATATGCTTAGAGTTATACAGACGTTTTTGTGAAGCAGACTTTTATAAATATTCAGCAAAGTTATATTTCATATTATACGTATTTTATATTCATCGAATGATTGATATTGGCTACCAATACTTCCCCTAAAAGTATAATTTTTCCTTTTCAAATCTTTTTTTAAAAAAGTCTACTGCGTAGTATTTAATTTACAAAAAATTTAATGCGAGAAAAATGTCTTCTTTAAAGTATTCAAAAACATTTTATGTTGTTGTTGTCTCTCTTGCCACCTATTCGGCAAAGGCTGGATCGAGGTGCATGAAAATCTTCATGAGGGTCACGAGGCTAAGTGACGCCAGTCGTGACCCGAATCTTTAAGCACCCTACAGGTAAAAATAACTATTTTTGGCTCGGATCCACCTCAATTTTGAGGAAGAACACCATGGAGGAAATCAGAGGCCTCGAAACTCGCTTCCCTTCCACCAACCTCACGAGAGGACTTGTTGCTAGACGGCTGTTTAGAATACCTCCATTCCTCAAAGGCATTGCACATTTACACACATCCATGTCTTCTCCGGAATTCGAACACAGGCCCTAAGGCCCAGTAGTAAGCGTTCCTAACCACTCTACCGGAAAACGCACACACACAAAACGACAGAAAACGACGAAAAACGTTTTATAAAATATGTTATTAATGTACCTAAAATAATTGATGGCTTGCAGCTTATACACTGTGTGACGAAAAAAAATCACTTGCATTAATAATTGGTTAGATTATCTTTTGCTCATATAACAGTGCGTGTTCGATGCGTTATTTCTTTTGTACACATCATCCATATTTGCTTCAATGCCTTACCCACACGCAAAACTGACGACGGAAGTGCTGGACATAAAGCACCTTTAAGTTATCCAGTGAGTAATTTTATTGTCGCAATATATTGTTGATCGCAGACCCATTGAAAAGACCTGAAATAGTAATACTGCTTAAATAATTGCCCGTTCTTTGAAAACTATGCTCCATTTATGGAGTTAGCTTTATTACCCTAATATGCCAATCATTCTAAAAAGGCTAGGTCTTGACTCATCAGACCAAATCAAATACTCCAGTACTGAACAGTCTAATCGGTATTGTGATGGTATTGTAGCGATGCCTCATTAGACGAACACTTCACGACACCACTTGTGAATTTTAAACCACAGAGGTGAGCAGAATGGCCAGATGGGTCATTGTATTCTTCAAAAAGATACTGCGTATTCTTCTCTCACTCCTGGCGGCAAAACAGATGTTGAGCCGATTCTAGAAACAACTTTGATGTTACCACACCTCTTCTTTCTCCTACAACTCAGATGTAGGTTTTAGTTACAACTATTTATAATAGATATACTCCTGTTGGACAGTTATCTAATCTTTCGATCTGTAGCTCATGTTAGCCACGAAAAACTTGTATGGAAATAATGTACAACTGTTATGAGGAATACGTACCTAGGAAGGTATTCTCAGTGTCCAAGTGACAGGTCTATTGATAAACCCTCCATATAGTTTACAAAGTACTACGATGTTGTTGATCCCTATCGCGACGGCCTCTTATCTCAAAGAACCAAGGGAGGGGGACCAAAACACAAGATGGCGGTTGCAAATCATCGCCGCTAACCAATCAAAAATTATTTGGGGCGTGAAAGGGAAAAACCCAGGAGTTAAAGAGTGGGTTCGGAAGATGATAGGAGGATCGGTAGATCGAGGAATGGTGAGGACATCTACAAGATGAAGTCTTTGGGGGTAGCCACTCCAGTGATTGATCTGGGGTGATATAAGTGAAAGTTGTAGGGACAGCCGCACCCGGGAGATGATCTCCCCCTGCAGCTGCACTGAACAAATTAAGCGATATCGCGCGCTTCCATTTAAGGTATGTGTAACGTCTACAGATTTATCGAATCAGTTGCTTAACTAAACACAGTCGCATCAATTGTGAAAATGCTTATTCATTCTAGCTGGCGTTGGAGTTCCATAATTAAGTATTTTTTAGTATGCGCGCCTTAGGTCTTAGTAAAGGTGGTGACCACAAAATATAGTAGTCCACCGGTCGATCACGATCAACTTTATGCTTATCCCTGCTTTAAGGAAAATATTCTTTGACAACAGGCAATAATGCCAAATTTGTAGATCATTTAATGTTATCCAAAATGCACTACGAGGATATAGATCAACTTTGCATCCCACCTTGATCAAAGTAGGGTCGAAGATTAACTTTCCCCAGAATTTATGTGTCGACATTGTCCTTTTCTGAATGTTTTCCCTCGAGAAACTAAATGACCATTGGGAAATAATTAGTTACAAGAAGCCGGTCTTTCAGTACAGATTATTGGACTGGTAACTTGTATGCAAGTCACGCGTAGGATCACTGGCAGGACTAATGCCTTCTCGGTGTGACAGTAAACCTGTGACAATCGATATATCTCTCCATTCTCATTTGGCCTTAGCTTGAACAAACCCGGTACCACTGTAATTTTACTTACCGGTGTTATGAGCAAGTGGTGACATTATGACCGGCTCGAACGTAGAATACTGATCCACTGCCCAGGTTTATAGTTATAAAAAAAGGCTAATGTTTGAAAGGAAAAACTTCTGTAAGTAATATTTAAAATTAAATGAAATATACATAAATTGTGTGTATATTATTTGCTTTTTAATATTTATATAATAAATTCATTTATACAAAATCAAACTAAAAAAATATTTTGAAAGTTAACTTAAGCTAAATTTTAAATCTATATTTCCTAATTTAAAGGTTCTATAAACTCCGTGGTTTTTTTTTGTTGTTGTTGCTTTTTTTTGCTTTTTTTGTAACAAAGAAAAAAAATAAAGATATGCAACATGTCTTTCTTTCCTTTAAATATGCCTGCGGTGATATGAAAAAATGATATAACAAAGCTAATAAGTAATTTAACTCAATTTTTAAAACATTTTACATTATTTTATTTGCTTTAATTATTTTATTTCAGAATAATAAATCACTGATTAATGTTTGCAAAAATGTAATTAAATTATAAACATTACATTTTTAAAAATTTATCTCATTATTGCTTGATTGCCATTATGATAATTAAATTGAAATTAAATTTAGAAGAAAAAAATAGTAGTTATTTTGAAAAATATAAAATTACTCGCAATTTAATGATTATCATTTTACATTTTCTAAGTTTAAATTCAAATCACATTCTAGTGTCTGGAGATTTTCACAATACATTTTTGATTATAATTTAATACACAAAAATTGTTTTTCTCTCAACAAAACACGATAAAATGGAATTAAACTTGAACACACATTATCCATATAAAAATAAATATCTCACGCATAAAATTTCATGATAATTTTAATAAATTTATGTTATTTAAGCTTTGAATTTTAATTCAACATTATATTTAATATAAGTAGAAATTTTAGTAATTTAGTTACACATATTGCTTTAAGACATGCAGATTTTTAATCATTCAAAATGAATAAATCCATAAATTATTTAATTAAAATTACAGAAATATTTACCTTTATTACAGAGAACAGATTGAATATTATGAAAAGAAACATATCTGATTAAATTTAACTATGCGTTAAATGCATTTATATAAGAGTAAATTATTTCAATCATACATTTACATATATAAAGCATAAGATGTTTAAGAAAATAATAATACTTTTGAGTTTTGTAAAAGAAAAAGGGGGGTATTTATGCTGAGAAATGTGCAGGTTTTCAACTGGTTACCACTTAGTACAGATTTTTTTCAGTCGCATAAAAATATGAGGTATTCTCAAGAATGAAATTAATTGAAATTTTTATCAGAATTCTTCAGTAAAAGACTTGAAATTCCCCAATGAAAATGCCCTGTTTAGTAACCAACCAGATGCAGTTCTAAAACTGATTTTGACTATGTTACAATGTGTACATGGATGTCTTAAGGCTTGGGACCACTGGGCCCGGGCCCAGTGCCTCTGCCACAATTAGGGTCTCGTCTCGTTCTCAATTCAGACTAAATAAAATCATGATTCGAATAATTTCCACGGTCAAATTTTATTTTCGATTTTATCTCTAAAAACTGGGAATTCTGGATGATATGTCAACTTTCTACATGTGATGATCGTCATCCATGTATAGGCCTAGGTCTACCACCTTACATTACCGTTACTCATCCAGTTAAGAGGTGACGGTGGTTCGGGATGGATGGTGCACTCATGCACATTGTTTCGAGTATTTTTTTTTGGTACGAGTATTTGACAACGTATGCTATGTACTGTCTACTTTTAAGAGTCATAGGTGAGGCTTAAAATACTGTATAGGCCCAAAGTTTACTTTTGCGTAGGGTCCCTGGGCCTCCAGAAGTCTTAAGACATCTTTGAGTATGTGAGTGAATGTATGTTTATTAAAGTCAAACTATAAAACAACAAATGAATCTTTAGCGAGTAAACTCAAAATTTTGAGCAACTGGCAAATGATGAGATGATCCCTGTGTTGCCATCTTCTTCTTCAGAGTATTACACTTTGAGTAACGACAACTTTAAGGTGCATCAGTTCTTCTGTTGTTAAGGTCTATAGTAGGGATGGCGAACCATTGGCACGCGTGCCATTGATGGCACTCGGTACAATATTTTGGGCACTTCACCGATCAAAACGGTTTGTGCCTTTTAGTTTAGAAACTATAATATTACACACACAAGGAGCTCCAAACACGAAAAACTACTTCACAGATTAAGATGCACACGAGAAACCAGACAAGGAAATAGTTATTGAAGAATTTATTTCCCTAATTGATTTTTCAATCAAGGAATTTTCAGCGAGATTTTCTCAGTTCAAAGAATTATCAGAAACGCTCAAGTTTATTATGTACCCTGATGTGACATCATTTGTTAAACTGGACTTGCCTCAATTTGATTGGTTGGACACTGAAGAATTTTTGAAATGCAACATAGTGTTTTCTAGTCTAGTTCAATATATGGATTCAAAAAAGTACTGAAACAAGGAAAATTAGGAATTGATTGAAACAGAAAGATAAACAAGAAATATATGTAAAAATGCCAATAACGAAATTTTGGAAACATTAAACTCGATTCTAGATACATTTAACTGTTTGAAGAAGCAAGCTCATGCTATTTTAACCATATTTTCATCGATCTATGTCTACGAGTCATTATTTTCAGAGATCAATAACATTAAAGACTTGTTTAGAAACCATTCTACAGATGACTCCAATTCAGCATGCATTCTGCTAAAAGAGAGAGTAACATCTTACAATTCTAATATAAATTATTTGTCATCTATATAATCTGCAACAATAGAAGTCAAACTAATGTTACTTAAATTAAATTACATGTATAACTCAAACATTTACTATTATACAGTGCAAAATGTATTTCTTCGTAGTAAATAAAGAGTTCTGTGTTGTTAGTATTTTGTTTTATTATATATTTTCCTGATAACTACAAGTCAAAATTATTTGACGGCACGTCTATACCTTATTAAGCATTTCTTTAAAAAAAAATGGCACGTTGATCCCTAAAGGTTCGCCACTCCTGGTCTATAGTGACACTGGGACTAAAACTCATGATACGCCGAAAGGGCAACTGGATGTATTCCGACTACGAGCTCGTAACCATAACCACTACCACATGACAAAATGCGTATCAACAGTCAGAAAATACAATAATAATAATAAAATAAAATTAATAATAATCATATGCAGTAGTAACAGTTATAATCAGCAATAAAAAACATTACAAAACAAAACTTAAACAAATTGGTTCTAATTTGCTTTTTATTTTGAAAGATAAAATTAGTTCATAAATAAAAAAATATTATTTATCGGGTAAACATTGATTGAATATTTTGTTACGGTAATAAGAAGATTCTATTAATGTATTAAAACTTTTAATTTATTAAAAACCGGCTTTCACGCATTAAGAAGTAATTATTCCTTAATTCTTTTCTTCGTGTGAAAAATTTGATAATTCTATTCTGTAAACATAATAGTTAGTTACTTAAAATTTAAGAAATTTGTCCAATTTTTAGATTTTTTTTCCAAGACCATTTCTTTTTAATTATGTCAGTACTATAGAGAGTGACAACGACAAGACTGAATTAAGTATGCATTTATTTAGGGCAATTATCTACAAGGGAGGGCTAAAATTTAGTAAAAAAGTTATCGGGAGGTTGGATTCCACCAGGCATCTCGTCGCTGCGCCTTCGTCCCTTCTGTCTCGTCCCTTCTCTCCGTCGTCTCCCCCTCCCCCCCCCGCAATCGTCTTGCGTCTGTCGTCTCTTTATTCTCGAACCGCCTTGTCAGCTAGGTGGAGCTCTCTTGGCCTTACGTCATTAAGGGAATATAGGAAGGATATGATAACGTGCTCATCCATTCCTACATCACCAACGACAATTTTTTTAGGTTCACAGTCAGAGTTCATAAGAATGCTTTTAGTACCATCAAAACCTTAATTAATATTAGGCTTAGATATCTTAACAGCTTAAAAACGATTTGTAGTCATACATCACAAAAACCCAAATACCCACGAAACGAAGAAGTAACGGCTACATACATACAGAAGGTCGTTAGTACTTTATGGAAGCCATTTTGATATAGTTAATTTTTTCAGCAAATACCGTATTCTTTGTAGAAATTTGCTTCTATTTGATATCCATGATTCTTGGCAGTAAATCTAGCTCGAATTTTTCATTAAAGTAAAACTTTTCTTAGTACTGTCAGGCAAATTTTACTCCACTCTACTTGAGCCGTTTTCGAAAGACTGTCAAGCGCGTTCTTGAATGCTGTTTTCCTAAGGCTCATTTTAATACATCGAAAGAACAAAAGACAATTGGAGAAGCGTCAGGTAAATTTACATGTACTGCATCAAATGAGATATACTTTATTCCTTTTTCTGATTTATTCTTTGCTAAATAAGAGGCAATTGACTCAGAGGTGCGACTAGAAGCTTTGTCCATATGACGCTCAACTTTATAATTGTCCTTTCCACATAAGGCTAGAATTTCTTCTTCAAAAATTGGTTCTTAAACATTTTGTTGATAGTAGAGTGAATAAATTTTGATTTTACTAGAGATTATATTATTTTTTTTTTAATTTCCCGTTTTTAAAAAAATCCTGCGAACTATCATGAATCCCTTTGGGAACTTTACTGTAAACTGATTAATCCATTTCGTACAGTTATTCCCGTCAGTTGAGCAATAGAAAGTTGATCTTTTGCTGCAGTCACTTAAATATATCCATACCTTATCGTGTTACCACAAACTTCCTCTTTTCATCAGATAAGTGCTTTTTTCTTTTCTTTTCTTTTTTTTTTTTTCATAATTTTCTACAATTTGCTTTTCTTTCAGCAGTATATTTTTAAAAAAAGGGTAGATTAACTTAAGGCTTAAACATCTGTTTTTTAACTTTAAATCCTTATGAATGATTTTAATTACAGATCGGAAAGACATTCCTAGTTTCGATGGAATGAATCTTCGATTCGGGGATTTTCTTTTAGGATCAGAAAATTCACTTTCTTGATAGTTGTCTACGTTTGAACAATCTTAGGATAAATTTTTGTGAGCATATTTTCATTTTAACTTTCTGTGTGTGTGTGCTAGACATATTTTTCCCTTTCAAATTTAATATATTATTAATACTTTAGATTGAAATGCAATAACCGAAGTTTTTAAACTGTTGTTTAATTTGTAGATACGAATATTACTCCTCGGAAAGCATAATTACTTAACCTTCGAGCCATCTATCATTTTAAGGGTCCGTTTTTAAAATAAAACTTTTATTTTACATTGGAATCAAAAGAAAACCTTATCAGCAGATTATTCTTAAATTGATACGGTTTATCCCGAAGTGCAAACGAGAAAATGCATTACAAAAGCGTTTCCATAAATTGCGAACAACCTTCGGTACAAAATAGAAAAGTATCTTATATACTATTTACTTATCGTGAGATCTCTGGAACTATTAGAATTAATGCTTCCATTGTCTATCATTCGGTTCTTCCTGAAATGAAAAGGAGACGTTCAATATTATTAGAGGAGATTAGAATGGATCTTGTGCAGTCACAGCGGGATATGAGATTGAAACTCCCAAACCTTAACAAAACCCTCAAAAGAAGCTTTACTGATACAGAAGATATTAAAAAGAGTATCAATCCACCAAAAAAGAGGGCGTTGCATTGTTTGTCCACGCGTAAAAGATGTAAAAATTACTTGTTCTTGTCTTCAATGTAAGAAAAATATGTGCTTAAAGCATATGAATACAGTCTGCTCTAAATATTTGGAAAATGATTAAAATATTATTTTTCTACTTTTTACTATCCTTATCATTAATTATAAAGTACATTTATATTACTGGAAAAATAGTTTTACTTGTGGGTTATGAAAAAATATAAAATTGTGTACTTTAAAATGAAAATCTTGTAAGGTTTAGTTTAAATTAATGTTAGTCTGATTGTATGCAATAAATTTAATAATTTTATTTGTATAATACAAAAAACACCTTGCGCTTCATAAATATATATCATAATTAAAAAAATTTTCATATTTAAGTACATGTGTTAAAATTTGGGGTGTTCTCTACACCCCGCGAATAACGACGGCAGTAAAATAGGCGCGAGTGACTGCGGGTTAAAGAACAAGTTTCTGTTGTCAGTCTTTGATTTTTGAAAAATAAAATAATTCTAAAATTAAAATACTATGACTGTTAGTGAAGTGAAAAAAGTATTTTTTTTTCAAGTCAGTGGAGAATCAGAGGTATCAGAGAGATATAAATAGGTACGTGAAGTATTTATATGTTTGCATGCTCCAATATGTGTATACCTGCTTGAAATAATTCCTTCTATCTTTAACGAAATCTTACTAAAAACCAATCTGCACTTAAAAAATCCCAAAGATTTATAAGGATGTAAATACTTTTAAAACTGAAATTAACTTAAAAAAATATAAAGTACTATTCCGTGTTGAACACGAAGGGCATTTGTGTAGTACTTATTTTAAATAACTTTCAAAATGAATTTTGCATTAAATTATCGGAATGTAAATTATCAAACTATTTCATACTAACTATCCTAGCTTGTTTATTTCACTGTTTTTCTTTTAAAAAAATAAAATCTACGTTCTACAGTAAAATTTTTGGCTATGATAGCCTAGGGGTTATGGTAGTGAACTCATGACCAGCATTTCACTGAAAATCTACCGTGTATAGATGCACTAAGGCAAAAACCCACAGGCTTATAAGTTCTTGGATTTGCGGAGTAGTAAGTGTGGAGGATGGGTGTTAGCTCCCTGCGATTAATCTTTTACATTTGATGTAAGCGCAAAATTACGAGGTTTCGTAACCAATAAGCATTGGTATTGTTTAATAGTATGACTTTAATAAAAACTCAATCACACAGTGAAATTCAGCCTAGATTTCCTCTTTTTTTCATGAAATCAAAAATACACTTTTATATCATGAAAATAACTATGTGTGCCCAAAATCTAGAAACTGAAATAATGTATTAACACTCTGATACTTAAAAAAGAATCAAAAGGGTTCCCCAAAACGTCTTTGTTTAAATGACCAAACAATCAGAAACTTGATTCAACAATAAATATTTATAAAACAGATGTTGTTCTTTGGAGTTTCTTAGAATCTCCAATGCTTCTTTCAGAAGCATAAAAATAATATTCCAAATTCTAATTGATTCTTATATTTCTTCTTTAACCGTCGATATAAAAAATACTAGGGAATTCTTTCACATTGTGGTATTCGACCATTTTATTGAGGATAAACTCGCAGGGATCAAGTGCTCTTGGACAGAGGTTTAGAAAATTGCATCGGGTCACAGCATGCATAAAACACGAATGGCCCCGACTACAGTTCTCAGGAGAATTTTTAGGGTTTTCAGAAAATCCGGAGACAGCTTTAGCAAAACCTTTTCTTTTTATCTGTGTGGTTTTATAAGATTGCTTTTCTAATGATATTTTATTTCATGACTTTTTGTTTTCCTTGTTTCATTATTTTCTATACGTGATTTTTTCTTCTTTTATAAAAATAACATCATTTACAATATAAGAGCGGTGGTTTTTATAGAACTATTACTAGATGGATATCGGTCTATGATACAACTCGAAAATTACGTTCGGATTTTCAAGGATTATTATTTGAAATATAAAAACTAAAATAAATTATATTTTGTTAATTAAATGTGCCGGCATGGTGGAGTAGTTGGTTAGGTGCTGGCCCTAGGCGTACAAGTCATGGGTTCGACCCCTATCCCTGAAGTTGGTGGATTTCGCGATGCCACATAAAATCGAAAAGGTTCCGTATCGTATGGTCATGCGACATGTTAAAAATCCCTAGAGTGTCTACTTGTTTTGGTTACTTTAGGCAAAATTAAATTCCTAGTATAATTTTGCACTGTCAGAGCTCAGGTTCCTCCCTATTTTGAATCTCTTTCGACATGAGTCATACCTAGGACCCAGCCGACTTCATTCCAAATTTACACACTCCAAGCCAACGTGAAGTATTGCCAAGTATTGTGTGTGTTATTAGATTCAACATTCCTCTCTCTGACTTCCAGTACCATTTATGAACACAAAATTTCTATGTTAAAGTAGTGCTTCTCAAACTTTGATTGGTTGCGATCCAATGTAAAGATTAATTCGCCTAGCAATTGACCTACGTAGACTTAGCGTGACAGATGAATTAAATATCAAACATATTGTGCAGTATTGATACATTTATAAGTATATAAAAACAGTGTGAATATGTCAAAATGTATTTTGTTTTGCTTATTTTTAGTGAATTAATAAATTTTTAAAATCTTTTATGTTTGACTTTTCGATATGCTCGCGTCTCCCCAAGTAAATTTATCATGCCCTACTGTTTTAGAATCGCTGTGTTAAAGTATTTACACAATGGGCTTAATTTATGAAGTCACATGATAAAAACAAAACACGTAAGTATTGAATTCAAAAACAAACATTAAACTAATTGTACTTGTTGTTCCCATTTTGTAAAACCTCAATTAAAAATAAAATTTCAAATTTACAAGTTTGGATAAAGATGTGTGTTTAAATGTTAGGAAAAAAAATTCTTCACAAAAAAGACTTTTAAATAAAAAATCATATTTTACGTTTATTCTTTTAAATAAAATGCATTTTGTATACATATGTACTTTTATTATAAGTTTCCTGCAAAGCAAAACTCTTGGCAACACCGAAGTACCGAATGATGAGCTGGGAAACACAAGATAGTTTTATCGTGTGACTTTGACGTGTCACGAGTTTTGAATCTCGATTGGCTAGAATCACGTGGCGTTCCTCACTTCATCATGTGACTATGACGCCACATACCCGGTTTCCATTGCCCAACAAATGAGAAAATGATCATGGGTTCACTTGTTTTAATTTTTACCAAAACTAAAGCACTTTATCTTTTTATTTCATGAAATTGCTTTGAAAAAAAACAGTGATTATATGCACATAAAGAACTGAAAATTTTGTAATAAAACCGTGGTTGATAAATCTCTCTGAACGGGTGAAAAATTTCAGCAATTTAGTTTAAAAACTTTTTGAACTATCGCTATCCCCATTTGAACTTTTCGAAAAAAACACATTTCCTTGACATCTTATGTAAAGTTATGACATCTGCTTTTACTAAAACACTAGGTTTCTAGTTAGCTAGTTTTGGTTCTAGTGAATGGAAAATGAAACACTTGGTGTTTTTATAAAGTTAATAAGATGGCCTATAAAATAAAATCCTAAAAAAATTTGTCAATTTTTTTTAAAAAAAAACATGCTTTTAGAATAGTCTGATACCTTAAATTGAAAATGATTTGATATGGTAAAATAGATATTACACGTCTGTTTTTTGAAAAATCTTTAAAATAATGGACTTTATTCCGGTCTTCACTATCTTTCGTTAAATTAAAATGTTATCTAATATATTAACTCTCTAAGAGCAATTTACAACAATAGGGAAAAATGAAATCATAGAAAGGATAAATATCTAATAAAATATTTCTTCTTTTTTAACATTCTCCTTTGTTTTATCATTTTAACTTGTTATCAAGTTACATAGTCGATGACTGTATTTTAGTTTTTGTATCAAAATTTTGACCATAAAGTAAAGTTCTCTACCTTAAATACATTTTCCTTTTAGCACTTTACATGCCCATAGTCTATTCTAAGGATTTAACATATATAACCTTAAAATAACTTGTTTCTTACAACTGGTACTAAGTAACTAGCATGTATGTAGATCAAAGTATTTTCTTAATGCATTTTCACCCATGAAATATCCACCCACTCGCGTATTTGAAGTCTTAATGGAACTCTTTGCTCGAGCAAAAAGAACGGAAAATCCCGATGTCATTGGAATTTTTTCTAAGAAGTTGTCTCTTTAACACGTGAATGTACAAGCGCACACGAGAGGCTTTTGTAATTATGACTCGACCATAAAAGTCATTAGCTAGGGAAAAAATATTTTTCCCTTAATGATTGTTGAGATTATCTTCACTTTTATCGTCAATAAGTAGCATGTAAACTCGGAATATTTCTTTTCAGATAGGAAATGTCTAAATTTTGGTTTCAGTTCCTAAATTGAAAACACAATCTATTAATCACGCAGGAAATAATTTTAAAAAAAAATTCAAATATTAAAAATCATTTCTCATCAAATAATTCATTTTACACAATAATATCAAGAGAACAACACTTAAGGTATCCGACTACGTTCGAAACCGTGATTTTAAAAAAATGCTCATAAATGGATAATTTTCATGATATATAGTGTCACTTAGATTAGAATACATGAATAAAACTGTTTTAAGAACATTTTGACAAAAAGAAGTTATTTAAATACAATATTTCGGCAAAAAATTAACTTAGAATAACATTTTTTTCAAAATGCTCTCCTTTTGTGAAAAATGCTTCTATTATAATAATATTTTGCCTGTGTATAGCCTTTAGACATCTGTACAGAGGCTCAACTAGAAATTTTTGAAATATATAACTTAGAAGTGGCTTATCCATGGGTTTACGACAACAGAGGGGGAGAAATTTTAAGAAAAAAACACCGATTATTATTTCAATGGGTTGTAACTCTGACAATAATGTGAATTTTTCAAAACTCCTAGTTGAGCCTCTGTACATAGGTCTGAGCTATATACAGGCAAGATATTATTATAATAGAACATTTTCACAAAGTAGAATATTTTGAAAATGAGTCATTCTATGTTCATTTTTATCAAAATATTGTTCTTAAGTATTAAAAATTTTATATAAAAATTTTCAATCTATGAACTAAATATCATAAATATTATCCATTTATAGCTTTTAAAATCACGGTTCCGAACGTAGTCGGATACCTTAAGCGTATTAACGATGTATATATATAATTCTTTTATATATCTATACCTAACTTCAAGCCTTAATTAATTTATTTTTACAATTTAGTGTCTTTTTTTATACGCAACAACCTCTGTGTGTGTGTGTGTGCCTCATCTTGGGAAACTAAAATGTTACCAACCGGCTTTCTTTATGCGTAATTTAATTCTTTTTGTATTTCTTCAGCCTATAACCTCATTTATTGTCGAATATTGTGTGTTTAGTGTAGAAATTTCTGCACGTGGTTTACTAAGAAACATTAAGTTTTATTGGTAATAAATTTTAAATACTTACAAACATTTTAGATTCTTAGAACCTAAAAAAAACCACTTTTTTTTTTCTTTTTTAGCTAGTTTTCTCTCAGTCTCTAACTAGCACGGGCTATGAAAGAACCCCTCTT
>BMAV01004134.1:0-11657 GCA_019973955.1 Trichonephila inaurata madagascariensis
ATCCTTAATCTGAACCTAATCAAATCATATAAAAGCAATGGAAAATATTAATTTGTACTTCTGTAATAATTAATAGGAAATACAGATAAAATAATAATTATAAAATAAAAAAACAGGAATTTAAATTGCATTATTTAAAACACATTTGGTATAATCCTAGGAGAGCCCACACCCTTGGCGACAAAACAAAAAAAGCGCCAAGCCAGAATGAGATGGCGCCAAGCGAAACCGACAATGGCTGACAAGTGAATAGAGATAAAGATGGATCGCGTAATGAAAATATATGTAAACAATACAGAAATTAAACATTTAAGATAAAAAAATATAAAACAGCACTTACTTTCTTACTGCTGATCTTTTTGAGTGGAGGGTACAACATAACAACAGATTTTAAAAAGTCTTGAAGTTTCATTGCTAAGTGAATGATGGTGTGGCCCCATTTTTATCTCTTGAGGTAATGGTGAACATTCCTTCAACATGGCTGGTGCAATTTCGAAGAAAGCATTTTATTGGCGACCATGTAACATCATGCCAATCGTTACATTTAGGACATTCATAACTCTAAGCAATCAATCCTTCCTTCATACACTATTCAATCAATTCTTTCTAACCTTTCGCATTCAATAAAGTAAAAAATTCTAAGATATATTCCTTCACACACACAACCATTCCAGCCTGTTCCCCAAACAAAATGAAATTCGAAATGCCCGCTGACAAAATACGAAATTTCCACATTGAATTAAAAATCTATTTATACTTTTTAATAGGAACTGTGCAATGGTGTTTAGGCAGAAAATTGTCTGCCTTTTTTAAAAAAATAAATATTTACCTATTTAAAATAACGAATAGCAATCAAGAATTGAGATATGATTTAAGTGGGATCATTTCTTATTTCAATGCATCAAGGTTACTGAATGAAATAGTTTGTCCCCAAAAGGTCATTATGAAATCGAAAACACTACCAGACTTGTAAACGCACCCTATTCACTTTACCAGTTGGGTATTATGAAATAGTATGATGCACAAGTTTTAAATTTCAACCATTTTAAATTGGATAATCTTATTTCTGTGGAAATTAAAACCCTTTGTTTAACTGTCATTGTATGCTAAGTTTAAAATAATTAATGAATTATGTATAATTTTTTATTGCTTGTGTATTATAACTGTATTGGTAAAATGCAAGAAACTAAATGCTGTCAAAATGACAAACAAAACCAAAAACCATGCACATGGTTATCATGATACTGATATATGTTATCAGAATTTAGTGTATTGTGTAATTTTTGTGAATTCTACCATAATGGTTACAATAATATACAAGCATATTTTTCATTGTATACATAATTTTAAATATTTCTGATGTGAATAAGAGTTATTTCAAGGTTTTGTAAATTGATTTAATACTATTATGTACTTTTTTTTTAAAGGTTTGGCCATTTGACATGGGAATGGAGAAAACAAATAAGAAGCTACATCTATCCATTTATGATTCATGTACTTTTCAGTGCATATCCAGGATCAGTAGAAACGATTGTTAGTGTTTGATCTTTTTTATTATATATATTTTTACACACACATGCATATATACTAGATAAGTTTTGCTTTGTTCAGTTTTTCCGGCTACTGTATCATAAAATTATTTATAAAATTATATTTTTAAAAGAAATATTTTTCCTTAGCTCCGGTAACTTACATGAATAATACCAATTAGCAGATATTTTTGAGTATCTTTACTACACAAGATAGTCAGCCATTTATATTTTGTAGTATTGTTTTCAATTAACTATTTTGTTTTGTTTGATTTAACATGCAACTAGATATCTAATCCTTCATTGATGAAACCTATAAAGACATGAACAAATTTTCTTAATGTTATGGCACTGAATAATTATTTTCTTTCTCCTAAGTTACATTGGAGTTTTTTGTGATAAAATCTGAAATTAAATTATAGTATTATATGTTCCTTAAAATCTGGCGTATAACACACACCTATACTTTCAAGGGTGCATTTTTTAATTTTTAGGTATATTCCATATAAGGTGCACCTCTTTTTTTACTAGATATCTGAAATGTGCGTATCCAATGATCTTATGTTTTGAAGTAATTTATTCAAGGTATTATTATTTTTAAAAAAACAGTGTACTTCTAGACCTGCAACTTTTTAAGCTCATAAGGTATGTCATTTCTTTTAAATAAAACTGTATTTTTGATGTACATAGAAGTTTAATTTTTTTATGCTCGTCTTTTTTATTTTTAAAGTTGTCATTTCTGAACCCAATGTATAACACACACCCATAAATTTTGATCTTATTTTTTTGAATTGAAAATGCACGTTATACACCAGATTTTACGCGTGGTAATTTAGATTAATTAATATGAATGAAGTATATATTTCTGTCAACTGTTGTACTGGTGGTTTCACATTAAATTTAAAACATTGATAATAGAATAGTTCTTAGTTTTAAACTTGATTCCTTTGTTTATAAAAGCTGTTATTTATAAAATAATAGTATATTGAATATTCATAGAAATGTAACTAAGCTATTTTACACAGATTTTACTGTTAGGCTTATTAGAAGCAGCAATAAGCATCTTGACAGGTTGTCCGTTTGAGTTATTTTATATACATACTACATGTAAATACATTTTAATAAGAATGAATATAAAGTATTATTAACTCTCTGTTTCATACATATTATTAATTAAAACTATTTCAACTCAAAAGTTGTATAAAAATGTAATGGTGTGCAATAAATTCTTGAACTAACAAGTACTGGTTGTATAATAATACATTAGAATTAAATGTTTAAAGTTACTCATTTTTATTGTATATCTAAAATTTTTTATAAAAATTAAGTAAAAAGTTCATTGACAATAAAACCTAAGTATCTATTGTATTATTTTTAAATTTTCACTACTTAGACTTAAAAATATATGCTATTTGGATAAAAATTCCATAAGCCAACAAGTAACATTTTTTTCACCTTTATATATCTTTTTGTTTGTTGGAAAAGTTGGAAGTGCCATGCATAATGATTTAATATCAGATAGTGGCACTCTTACCAAAAAGGTTGGCCACCCCTGACTTAGACAAATATATTTAATACCACCAGAGGAATTATTTTCATAAAGAAAAGTCTTTAGAATTGATGTAAACAAGGAAGAACATAAGCTTGCACTAAGAATAATTTCTTCAACTGTATTAGGACAAAATAATTTTAGTGTCCAAGATGTCTTTTTCTTTTTTGCTAGGCAATTCAGTTATTCTAGAATATATCTGCAACTGGTCATTAAGTACTTTTATAACATTAAATATTTTAATGTTTATGTTTGTAATTTCACCATGTTAGTTGCCTAATTATACTATCATATAATAAAATCAAAACTGAAAAAGAAAATCTACCTTTATTTAATTTTGAGAATATTTTTTCTTCAGTAACCAAGTAGTGAATTGTTTAATATTTTTAATTTCCTTCTAAAATTCTGAACTAAAAATGTATTCATATTTTATAATAATGAATCTTGTCTATATATTTATGCTGTGAAATTTTAATTTTTTCTCTAAGGTTTGGTAACATTTTAGTCATTACAGACTTATTTTTTCATTAGTTTTCTTATCGTTCATTCAAATTCATAACATTTAAAATTTTCCTATTTTGTAATTAATTTTAGTTTTGACTTTTTTAAACTTATTCTCTACTCAAATAGTATATTTTTGATTTTTTTAAAATAGTTCCAGAAAATTTTTTTTTCATAATAATTATATTTTAATCTTCATTATGTTTTTTTTTTAAAAGATAAATGTTTTTGTTCTTCAGAATTTATAGTTCCTTTATATATATATATATATATATATTTAAACATAGTTTTTATTAACATGCACACAAGTAAAATTAGTAACTTTTTGAAATGAATATTTTTGTAATTTAAATAATTAAAAAATTTTACAAAAGAGAGAAATTTTTAACATATGTTATATTGAATGATATTTTCCTTTGTTTGTATATAGAACGTGTTATTTTTTTATTTGAATTTTTTGATTTTATTAAATTGTATTTTTAGCTATTAGTAATCAATATTGAACAATAATTAGGGTTATGAATTACAAGAGTTATTATTGCTACTTTTTGTTCAAAGTAAAATTTTCAAAATAAATTTTAATTTTTTGAACATCAATATGTTTTTGAAGTTACAGAAAATGCAGTGAGTAAAAGGTTACTATATTTTGTTTTAGATTCTTCTACCTAAAATATTCCAAGCAGTTCTCTCAACCATTGGAGACTTTTTTACCTACAAGCTTGCATGCAAACTTTTTGGATCAAGATGTGGCTTATGGACGCTTTTTAATCTTTTAACTTCTTGGTTTTTATTTTATTGTTCATCAAGAACTCTGACAAATATGGCTGAAACTTCAATTACTGCTTGTGGTTTATTCTTCTATCCTTGGAAAAGAGAAAAACACAAAGGGTAATTGTTACTAATTTAACATTGTATGTCTTATAGTTACACTTTTTTGAAATATTTGATGCATATTTTATCATCTATTTGATGCATATTTTATCATCTTCCATTTTTTTGTTTAATATAATTCTTGAAATTATTCAAAATATACTATACAGAAACTTCAAAAGTCTAAAATTTTAGTTTTAATTTCAAACTCTTGTAAATATAATTAAAAATATGTGTAGTAGATATCATGCAGATAATTCATTCAAAAATAAAAGTAGAATCAAGAAAAGTAGAAAGTAGAAGAGAATGTGTAAAACTGTAAAATATTAGTATCTACTTACTGTTTGCTTGTAGTGTATTTTCATTTTTATTTGATGATTTTTTTTGTGTTCAGTTTTCATCATTAAAATATCTAATTTATAAAGTTAATCAGCAGTTTTAAACATTGTCCATTTTTTCTGAAAACGAAATGTAGGTAACACTTTCTGGTCTTTTGTTTATGAAAAATATTTTTCTCTGTTACAGATAATTAAGTAAATAAATGTATATATATATATATATAGAATTATGTTAGCAAAATAAGAAATATTTCATTTGGTTTACTTCTGGAATTTGTCCTGAAGAATTACTCTTTGCATCATTGATGTACTCTGAAGCTTACTCTGTAAGTTTGCTCTGAAAGGATATATATTTTCCATATTATCTCTAGTTAAAGTATTTAGTGATATTTGATTTCTATTTTTTTATATTGGGAAAAAAACTATTTTTGAAATTCTATTTTTTATATATACAGTGGTGCCAAATTGAAACATTTGAAAACTCTTTTGTGTTTTTAAATTTTATTTTATAGAAAATGTTACATATAAGAAACGTCTTTTTCATCATTTTAAAGAAAATTTAATACTGAATTCAATACAAAAAACAAAATTTAAATTTTGCAACACAAAAAGCTATGCTGCAATAACTATCAATATAATTTAAAATTTGAGTAATGAGATATCAGTACATGTAGGGGGAGCCTTCATTTTTATTATACTTCACATCAATGTTTCATTGAAATTAAAAAAGTTTTAAGATCTTCCTTTTAATACATGATGCCAGGGAACAAAAACCCCAATTAGTTCCCTTTTTTTTTCATGGGTATCTCATTTGGACAAAAATTTTTTAAATGCCCCCAGTTTTGATGGATTGAGGTTAGGGCTTTTCTTTGGGCATTGAACAACAATATTTACACAAAAATCATCAAATAAAGAGTAGAGGGGAATCAGAAAAAAGTTGGTGTGAAAATAATCTTTCCAATACAGGTGGGGGGTTCAGGACTGTATCTGGAAACTACAGTTTTGTTTAAGATGTCGAGACAAATTTAATTAAAAAAAAAGGGGAATGTCAAAAATACCACATCTGTTGATGACAGAAGAACAAAAATACCATGTCTCAAGATAAAAAAAAATCATCCTTTTTTTTTAAACATGGTTCAAAAAATGAGCATCAGGCTCTCAAGTAGCTGAATAATCGATGTTAATACTTCCTCCCTCTAAAAACGCTAAGCAAAAAATTGAAAAAGTGAAAAAAAAAAAGTATTGAAACACAGAAACCAAATATGTTCAAAAAAGGCCATTTGTTAGAACACAACTGGGAAAAAAAACTATGGGTTTCCATAAAAGGTATTGGGGTTAAAAATTTTAGAAATTTTTAATTTTTATATGGTAATATAAACTCAGACTTGATATATAATTTTTTTTATAAAAATGTTCTTTTATGATTGTTTTATGTGAAATAGGAAATATTTGTTAGATTTTCTTTTTGCAATACTTTTTATTGGGATAAAAAAATAATGATTTAAGAAAAATTTTAAAAAATTATGTTATGGAATTGTTAAAATATTTGGGGTTTTTTTTCCCAATAAAATGCACCTTCATATTTTTATTTATACTAAATTATTTTAACAAATTTCGTATTAAAAAAATATTTTTATTGTAATTGGGAAATTTTTTTGAAAAAAAAATTCCTATTTAAAAAAAAAAAAAATATGATTGATGAGTGCTTTTTTGATTTCGGACAAATATCCAAATTTCTACTGGCTGCACACAAAATAAGTAGCTTTTTATTACATTTTTTTGGGTTTCCAAAAATGGCTACATGGCAAGGTTTGTTATCGATTAAACATATCTAATTATATATAAAAATATATATTAAAAATTAAAAATTTTTTTCCCAAAAATTTTTTTATTTTTTTGTGCATAATCTTGATTGTAAGAATAGGTAATTTTCAGATCCTTTAACAATACAGCAAAAAATTTTTGCTCTGACTGATATATTTTAGATTCTTATCTTGGATGCAAATAAAGTGTCTCTTTTTTTGAATATCTGAAGTTACTTCCCTTCTCTTTATTTAATTTAGAATCTAAAATAAGTTTAAAATTTTTAAACTTTTTTTCTTTTTTATGAATAGTTTATTTCGTTTTATTTAAAAAGAATAGGTTGACTTGCAGTTACTTATGGTTTGCTGGAGCTAGTTCTTTAATACGTCCTACAGCATTTGTTCTGTGGCTTCCTTTATATCTGTACCATTTATGGAGGGAAAAACATTATTTCTCTGTTATCAAAAACACATTTTTGATAGGGTAAGAATAATTTATATTCTTGTGATATATTTTTTAAATGTTTTAATATTCTTATTAGAATTTATTTTTAATTCAAAAGCTGTATTATAGATATTGTCTGAAAAAAACTTTTTAGTGGAAGTTTTTCCTCATATTTTTTATTATAAATTCATATAAAAATTATTATAAAATGTATAATTCTTATACTTTAATTAATTTCAATTTTTTTTTTTTTTTACCATTTTATAATATTTAGTTAGAAATTAAGTTTTTTTTCAGTAAATTGGCTAAAAATATTTACATATTTTTTAAAAGAAAAATACATGTTGGTAGATTTTGTGTGTATTTCTTTGATTTATTAACATTTTTCTTTGAATAAATTAATAGTGAAGCTTAATTAAAGGATTTTATTTTTTAGAAATTATATGCATCAAGCTATATTTTAAGTAAAATCCTGTACTAACATATTTATATCTGTAATCTGTGGTAATACTTGTTGTAATTGAATTACAGTTGTACTTGAGGTACAAGTCCTCCAGTACACAAACTTTTTGAAATTTGAGATTTCATTAAATTGATTTTTTGTTTTGAGCTATAAGCTAGGATTGAAGTGGGTGGCTTTTTGGTGATATTACAACCACCACTTTGCTAAGATTGCATCATTCAGTTCATATGTACCTTTAGAAGCATTTATTATCTTAAATTGAAGTTTTTTTCTGTGTGTAATAGCTTAGGTAATTTTTTTTTGTTTAATCGGAAACCCAGAGGAGAACATTGGAAAAGAAAAAAGTGTTGAGAAATGCAGAAAAGGTGGTGTATGCTTATAGAATTAGAACATTTAAACATGATCAAGACATAACACAATAAGATTATGTTATTTCTGGTTGTAACTGTTGTGCTGGAGTACAATCTAATGGTACTTGTAATTATGGATTTCAGAAATATTCTTAAAAGGAAGATGCAAAGCTTTTTGGTTGGGTTTGAAAATGACAAAAATGAAGAGCCAATGAAAATTTTGTAAAGTAAAAATGTAATGAAAGATAGAATTAACACTAGTCTATTAGTCTAATCAGCTCTACCTCCCTGTTTATTTCTTTAGACTTTCTTTTGCATGTGTGCATATATTTTATTTTGGTAATAAAAATAATGTTAGTTCAATATAAATACCCTGTTATAAAAAAGAATTGAAGAGTTTTTTTTAATTGGGGGTTGCTGGTATCAATTTCATTTTTAATTTCCTTAATTTTCAATGAAGAAAACTGGTGGAGATATGAGCAGTTTGGTTTACAAGCTCAGTCATGAAACAAGTTAAACTTTCATTTTAAAGTATCACTATATTGTAAACCACAGATTCTTCATATGGTGTAGTTATCTAAATATAAATATTTATAAGAATTTACTGTTCTAAAAAACAGTATTACATTCTTTTCTTTACCTTTCTCTTAATGTTAAATTGAAGCATTCTTATGAGAAAAAATATTTTTGTTCATTACATTTTTTAAAAAAGAATTAAACTATTTATTTTTACTTTTATATAAATCAGTGTTTTTCGATTCTTGTTTATATTTTTGTGAAAAATGTTGCATATTATGTTTTTCAATTTGCAATTCATGCAATTTTTAACTTGGGTATTATACTGTCAACAATTTTCATCAAATCAAAACTTTGCCACAAATGTCAAGATATGCAATCAATAGAGAATCTGTTCCTGAGCACTTAACAGTCTTGTTTGTGCATGCTTGAAAGTAATATTTTTTACAGGTTGTACCATTCTTGCATATGTTCAAGCATAATATTCTTGATAGCACATGTGAGCAAATAACTGTTTATAATTTGTATAATGTTCTTATCTTGCTTTGTTGGAAAAAACAAACAAACAAAGAGTATATCTAAAAATGTGGTCAAATGTGCTGGAATCTGAAAGACTATTTGATATGGCATACTTATATGAATTTATGATTATGTGATTTTATGTGGCATAGTCTACATGAAGAAGATACATTTTTGTTGTGATTTTGAATTCAATTTTAGCATTATGGCCTCCTGAACAATGTAGTTATGTGTTTTGTTTATTTCAAATATTCATGCTTTTTTAATATTTAATTCTTTTCAATTTTTGCCAAGTTATTCATCGACATGTTGATACTGAAGAAATATATACGGGAATTATTTTTTGCGCATGTGTGGAAATAATATCAGCATTTGGCAGCATTCATCTTCTTTTTTTTTTGATTTGGCAATATTGGTTGTGTGATGCTATATAATTCTTAAGTACTAGTTTTTCTCAATAGTTTTGCATGATGTAATATTGTTTGTAATTTGAATTCTACTCATTAATCACATTTTAATTTCTAGGTGTGTTATCCTTGCAACTTTAATGAGCTGTGACAGTTATTTTTATGGACATTGGGTATTTACACCTTATAATTTTTTCTTGTTCAACTGGAGAAGTGATATAGGTGCATTTTATGGTCAGCATAATTTTCTGTGGTACTTTACTACTGGTCTTCCTGTTGTTTTAGGAGTTCACTTTATACCATTTTTGATGGGGCTTTCTCTTCCATATCTTAGACATCAGCTCTTTTTAATTTTTTGGGTGATCATCATATTTAGGTATGTTACAATAATTTTATTTTTGGATAGTAAAAATTTGTATACTTTTAAGCTAGAAATTTACGCTTATTTCTTGTATAATATTTTCCAAATTTTTATTTAAAGTACTTAACATGTATTTTCACATTTAATATTTAAAAAAAATGTACATAGTAATTTATTCAACATGCATAGTGCTTATTTAAATTAAAAATAATACTCACACCATATTATGGTTAAAAAACCACTTTTCTCTTTAAAAGTATAACTAAAAATTAAAAACCATAATTATTTATAGAAAGGTTAAAGTTCTATTTAAGTTTTTGAGTATATCTTTATAAGATTGAAATTTAATTTTCTTCTTTCCCTGATGTAACACAAAAAATGGATTGAACACAGTAATAGCATTGTTGCAGTTACATATACTTAATTTAATTACCCCTTCCTTTTCTTTCTATCATTCACATTATCTGTTTAAAAGCAGATAATTTTCTATGCAATTCAATAATTGTGAGAAATTTATTCTTGAATTCCTTTTTATGTATGCGTTATACATATGCAGAGCATATTTTTAACTGGTGGCTTATAATACAAATTATATTTAAAAAATGTTGACAAACTTGTAAGAGACATGGTATTATATCTGATAGTGATACATTTTGATTGTCTCAGATTTAATTTTTTGTGGATAAGATTAAACTGCTTAAGTTCCAAGAAACAGATATGTGTTTGTGGATCTAAAAAAGTATGTATACATTTATGAAAACAATTAAGGGACAAAAGGGTTGTATTTGCAATAAAATAAGAACTAATAGAACAAATAAAAACCAAACTTGGCCAAAATATCATCCAATACAAGACCACTATATGAGGAAAACAAAATTCAGCACAATCTGCACCCTAAATAAGGAAACTGGTCATTTGTCTAGCAAAGCAACTGTGGTAGCATGGTAGTCTAGTGATCAAGGTAATGGACTTGTGGCTGGTGTGTCATGAGTTTGAGCCTAGTCCCCTGAAGACTCCCATGTGGGGGTGATGCGGTTTAAATCTGTTGGGGTTTAAAACGCCTCCCATTGGTGGGGGTTGGGGTAATTGGGAGAAGGGGGTACCAGCTCAGGTGATATCCTTATCACTTGACTAAGGTTCAAAATTACGAGGTCCATCACCAAAAGCCCTCAAGTAGCTGAACAGTGCGACGTTAATATTCACTCTCTCACTCACCCAGCAAAGCAGCTGACTGACACCCTGTCAATCAGAGAAAAACATGTATAATAGGTTGAATGATCGCCTCAAACAGTTACACAACTTTCACATTTTTGTTTCATACTGTTTACCAGGGTCCTTATCAGCCCCTGTAGCAGCCATGCCCACTCTTGCCCCAAGGCACTCTTGAGATCATCGATGATCATTGGAGATAGTCTTGGAGCTGCAATTGAGCATCTAAAGACATCCACATGTGTTTGATGGGAATAAGGTCAGGGGACATCACAGCCCCTTCCAGCTCTTGAATATCCTTCAATTTGAGGTATTCATCCATCAACTGAGCCCTGTGTTTCCTTGTGCTATCATTCATTAAGATGAAATTTGGTCCATATGCTTTACGGAAAAGTCTGCTATATGGTGCTAGGATCTCGTCCCTGTCCCCCTGACCTGTCAGAGTACCTTTGTTGAACTCATGAAAGTTGGTATGCCCATCTGCCATGATGCCTCACCAGACCATCAGACCACCTGGGCCATAGTGGTTCTTTTCAACAACATTAGAGGGCCGATGTCAACTCCCATGTTCTCTCCAGATGAGAACATGTCTTGAGTCTCTGGCCAGACTGAATCGGGACTCATTACTGTGAAGTACCCCCTTTGTTTAACCCGTTTTATCCCAATTTTCTTCAAATTTGAGTAGAATTATATTTTCTAAAGTTAGTTACACCTAAGCAAACTAAATATAACAAAATTTGAAAAATTTGTGTGTTTTATATACAAAATCTGACCCATCCTCTAAATGGGACACTGGGA
>BMAV01004135.1:0-10644 GCA_019973955.1 Trichonephila inaurata madagascariensis
GATTTCGGAAAGTTCTGTGTATCATACACTTTTATATAGCTAACTTTCCCAGCATCACAAAACTACCCAACCCCGAGCAACTGGTTAAGCATAAAACTCTTCATTACATAGAAACAACAGGTCCTCCAGTCACATCTCCTCATAGGCTAAAAATAGCTAAAGCGGAGTTTCAAATCATGATCCAATTGGGCCATATGAGACCCTCACGAAGTAATTATGCATCTCCATTTCACCTGTTGCCCAAAAAGAGAACAATAGAGTGGCGGTCCGTTGGAGACTACCTCGCTTTAAATGCTGAAATTGTAAAGGAAAATACCCGATTCCGTATACAGCTGATTTCACGTCTGAATTGCTTGGTGCAAAAGTATTTAGTCATATTGTGACCTAATTAAGGACCGATTAACCCTAATGATATTCCAAAACGGCTATCTACACACCCTTTGGGTTATTTGAAAGTACAAGAATGCAATTTGGACTATGTAATGCATCAGCCACATTCCAAAGGTTCGTCGATGAGGTCACAAGAGATGGAGTTTATGCCTTGGTTGATGATATTTTAATTGCTTCAGAAGATCAGAAGGAACATTTAGAACACCTCAAAATGTTATTTTACAAATTACAAGAATATGGTCTTTGCATCAATACCGAAAAATGTAAGTTCGGAAAAACTTCTCTAACTCTTTTTGGATTTAAACTTTCCGAAAACGGATTAGAACCTTTACCCGATCGAGTGCAATGCATTGTTGAATCTCTTCAATCAACCACACTAACACTTTTTTGAGATGTTCAACTTTTACCACAGATTTATTCGAAAAGCAGCAGATATATTTAACCCTTTAGTGAATTTTTTAGAAGGACATATAAGAATAGGAAAAAATCTCGATCCAATGTTCACAAATCTGAACAATTTAAATGGAACGAGAATTCAGAAAATTCCTTTTTATAAGCAAAACAAGCAATTGCGCAGGCAACTTTGCTTAGACATCCTATACCCGGTGTACCCCTAAGTGTGTTGGTTGATGCATTAGATGTTGCTGTCGGTAGCTCATTAATGCAGCTCTCTGAGCGGGAATGGGAAACAATTGCCTTTTATTTCTTGAAATTAAATAATAGTCAACAAAAATGGACAACTTATGACAGAGAACTTTTTAAAATTTATTCGGCAATAAAAAAATGTAAACACATATTAGAAGAAAGAAAATTCGAAATTTATACTGACCAGAAACCATTAATGTCTGCATTTAAGCAAAATCCAGATAAATGTTCCCCGAGACAATTATGGCATCTTGATGTTATATCTCAATACTCCACACTGACATCAGACATATGAAAGGATCCAAAAATGTGGTTGCAGACTCAATTTCACAAATAGAGCTTAATTCAAATACCAAATCCTCCTTTCTGAATTTTAGTGAGCTAGCTGAATGTCAAATGAATGATCCCGAAACTCAAAAGAGTTTCTACAGGATAAAAATTCCTCACTTAAACTTACACTAAAACCTTGTCAAAGTAGTGATTCTGAGATAATATGTGACACTTTAACTGGTTCACCATTTGTTCCAAATTCATTTCTATTAATGCGGATGAGACTGTAATTAATTAAAAATGCGACATTTATTGCGACTGCTTTGTGCAGTGTTTTCCTTGCAAGTGTTGTACAAGTTGGGAGCGTGAGGTGGGGGTGACGATCGCTGCGCCAACAATTTCGAAAACTGATTTTCGATCACTTACATAGCATTTCACATACAGGAATAGCAGATACAATGAAATTAATATGTGCAAGATATGTTTGACCAAATAGGAAACGAGAGATGCTAGAATGTGTACAGTGCTATGAACCTTGTCAAAAATCTAAAGTTCGGTGCCATTCCAAAATTCCTTTACTAACATTTAGTTTACCCGATGCTCGATTTCGAGAAATGCACTTCGATATTGTCGGTCCATTACCTCCCTCTGATGGTCATATTTATCTACTAACAATGATCGACAGATTCTCGACATGGCCAGAAGCTGTTCCCATAGCAGATATGAAAGCCGAAGCCATTTGTCGAGCAGTTTTTTACACCTGGATATCACGATTCGGATGCCCTGCGACAATAGCTACAGATCAAGCCTCTCAGATGCGATCATGTTCATATTACGAGTTTTTTAAAATGCTTGGTACACACAAACCGAATTCGCGACGTATCATCTAATTGTCAATGGGATCGCGGAGAGATTCCATCGCCATTTGAAATTACCAGTAAAAGCACACGAGAACACTAAGTGGTCGGAAATGCTTCCGATAGTTCACTTGGGAATACATCTGTCAAAGAAGACATCGAAGCATCATGCGCAGAGCTGATGTGTGATTTAATATTTTGACCATCTGAATGGATGTAATTTTAATTCATTAAATTCCTACTATAGCTCATGATCTCTATGTATTTATTTATTTATTTATCTTGATGGAATTTTCAATCGTTAATAAAATACATTTTAAAGTGCTCAATTGAGCTGAAATTTTATATACATGATTATTTTGAATGACAATATAGTAATTTAATTATAATTAATAAAAACTAATTAATTAAAACTAATTATTTAAAGAATGAGTTGGAATCATTTGTGGCGCTTTAGCGACCCTTTTGGCGACTTGTGTCAAAACTTGAAAAAGGTTTTTTTTCTCACGTGTTAAAGCATTCAGTTGAACTGAAATTTTATAGACACGATTGTTTTGGATGACAATACGATACTTTAATGATAATTAATAAAAATTAATTACCACTTAATGTTGTGATTCGGTCATATGTATATACATATTTATATTAATTGTAACTATTTAATAAAAAGTAGCTAAAATAAAATTTTCCTTTGTTGATCTAAGTAGGAATTGACTTAAATTTTTTTTATATTACTTGTTTATTGTTGTTTTACAAATGGTCTTCGTCAAATGCTGGTTCGTGTTTTAACAAAAACGCTGCGACATTTGGACTGTAATTTGTTTTATTTCGAGATTGTGCTATTCGCACGCTGTTTCAAAATGGAAGCTGCAACAACAACTGATGCGGAGGGTTACATTAAAACATTGGCGGAGGGACTCAGTCGGAGGATGGCATTCGCGACAAAAAATAGATACAATTACGGACTGAACATCCTCCCCCCGTGGAATTGCATTCAATCAATATACAGAATAACATAAATAAAAAAAAATTAAAAAAAATATGAAACATAATAAACAAATAATACTTTACATAAATCAAGAAAGAAACATTTTCACAGATTACATATTAATTGTCCAAGGGTAGAACACACACTTTCCCAATGATGCGTTTAGTATTGCCCTTATTAGTTTTTAATTCCACTACGAGAACCTTCCATTCGTACCAGGAAATAGCTTTGTAATGTGACCTAAGCTTCATTTATTTACAGGAAGGTTATCGTCCTTTATTAGGACCATTGTATTCAATTTCACGTTATCTTTGTGAAATTGCCATTTGTTTCGTTGCTGTAAATTGTTTAAATAGTCGCGAGACCATTTTGTCCAAATATGTTGAACTTTTTGTGTTAATTTTTGCCACCAAGAAAGCTTGTTTTCTGACTTGTCTAACAAATTAGGTTCAGAAATGGAAGTGATGGGTCGTCCAATCAAAAAATGTCCCGCAGTAAGCACCTCCAAGTCGTCAATATCTTTTGACAAAGGTGTGATTGGTCTAGAATTCAGAATTCCTTCAATCTGTGTTATTATGGTTAAGAATTATTCCAAAGTCATCTTTAGGTTTCCTACAACTCTTTTTAAATAAAATTTGAATGATTTTACCCTGCCTCCCAAAGTCTACCAAAATTTGGAGCATTAGGTGGCATGAAATTCCAAGAAATCCCTTCAGAAGAAAGTTTTTCATCGGGAAATTTTAGGAGATTATGTAATATTTTTAGTTCTCGATTAGCTCCAACAAAGTTTTTGGCATTATCTGATAATATAGCAGCACATTTCCCGCGTCTAGCCACAAAACCTTGCAATGTAGCAAGGAAGGCGTCTGTGGTCAAATCCGAGACAATTTCGAGATGGACGACCTTTGAGGCTAAACAAACAAAAATGGCTACATATATCTTTTGGTAAGTGCCCTTTCTCTGGTGTTTATACCTTATGAAAAAGGGTCTACAATAGTCAATCCTTGTATGCAGGAAAGGAAAAAAAATTAGGGTTTACTCTTTCTCGAGGTAAAGATCCCATAAGTTGGTTTGCTATAATAGGTTTATTTTTGAAACAAACAACGCATTCATACACAATTTTCCTAGCTATTGATCTGCCACGAAGTGACCAAAATCTTTGCCTTGTTCAATAAAGCAAAGCTTGAGGACCTAAATGAAACTTTCTATTGTGTGTGTATATTTATCATAATTAATTTTGTGAGAAGATGATCCGCTGGGAGTGTAGCTGGATGATTCTAACAATAAGTTAAATCCGAGTTTTGCAAACGTCCTCCTACCCTCAAAATTTGATTACCATCTAGGAATGGATTTAAAGAGAAAAATTTACCATTTTTTTAAATTACAACCACCTTTAGTTAAAGCCTCGATTTCTTCTTTAAAAACAGAGGATTGAAGATATTTAATGAGGCATGATTTTGCTTCATTCACTTCACTATAATCTAATTGACCAGACCTTTTTACACTAGGATTTCTAGAATTGTTAATGAACCTGAAAATATAACTCAAAATATGCAACAATTTAGTATAGTTATTAGAACGTTTTGAAAGATCATCTATAAGAGAGAATTTACAAGAAGTTAAAAGCATATCTGCGGGTTGCTTAGGTTCCTTTAAGTAGTCACTGTCCGAAGTTATCCTTTCAAAGTCAATTGGGTTTACTTCAAGTTCTTTTAAAAAAATCTGGACCATACCAACAAAGTTGTTTAGAAGAGATGTGAGAAGCATTCAATCCACGTGATATTAGATCACCAGGATTTTCATTAGAGAATATATGATTCCGTTGACAGTTCTTGTTTAGTCTCTGTATTATTTTGGTTATATTGCCGATGAACATCTTAAGCTGCTTAAGGGATCTAACACAATGTTAGAGTCAGTCCATAATGTTATTTGCTGTATAGGTAGCGTCAGGGAATGTAAAATCTTTTCCAGGAGCTGTGATAATAACACACAAGCACACAATTCCAAACGAGGGACAGTGATTGGTTTCACTGGTGCAACACGGAACGCTGCACAAGAGTCTTGTAGATACATCCTCTTCTGAGATCGATTGAGCATATAGTACAGCACCATATGCTGTTGTTGAGGCATCGGCAAATCCATGGATGATAATTCTATCTTTTCCATTTACGAGTCAAGAGACATGGATATTTTGACTAACTGGCAGGGTAGACATGAAGTCGTTCCATTCTTTAGCTATTGGATTGGAGAGAGGTTTATCCCATTCCAATTAGAGAACCCAAAGTTTCTGTAATAGTAATTTGGCCTTAAATAGAATTGGCCCCAAGAATCCAAGGGGGTCAAATAAACGTGCAATAATGGATAAAACTTCTCTTTTTATGTACGACTCATGGCAGTTCACGACGGTCTTATAAGAAACATAATCAAATTGTAGACTCCAAATGAGATTCCCCGAGTTTTAATGGTTTGGTATGATGACTGGCAATGTAAATCCCAAGATTGATCTTCTTTAGGTATTGAATTCAATATTTCTGGAGTATTGCTACACCACTTATATGGGCTCATACCCGCTTTTTAAAATAAATTAATTAATTCTAGTTTTGTTTTTGAAACTCTTGAAAGTCTGAACTACCTGTTAAAATATCCATATAAATGTCTCTGATTGTAACTGCTGCAGCCAAAGGATAATGATCTCCTTCGTCCCTAGCTAATTGCTGAATGGTTCGGGTAGCAAGATAGGATGCACAAAAAAGTACTCCCGTAAGTGACAGTGTTGAGTTTGTATGTTTGTACAGAATCATCAACACTGTCTTTCCATAAAGTCATCTGCAAATTTCGATGATCGGGATTAATTAAAATTTGTCTAAACATTTTTGAAATATCCATTGTAAAGACAAATATGTGTTGCCTAAAGCTCAAGAGAGTTGAAAATAAATCTTGCTGCAAAATCTCGCCTTTATATAAAATGTCGTTCAAAGAAAGACCTGATGTGGTTTTGGAAAAGAGGGATTGAAAACCACTCTAAGCTTGGTAGTTTTACTATCGTGATGAAATACTCCATGATGTGGTAGAAAATAAGAAATATTTGTGTTTCAAGGGGGTCAGCTACAAATTGCATGTGGTTTAGATCAATATATTCCTGTAAGAACGATTTAAATAGGGTTTGTAATTCATTATTTTTCGCAAGTTTTTTCCAAAGTTGATTCAAACGAATTTCAGCCAGGAACCTTGAATTAACTAAACAGTATGGATCTTTTTTAGCAGGTAATTGTACAACATAGCATCCTTCTTCAGTGCGATAATGAGCGTATTGATATTGAGTTTCACAAATTTCTTCTTCTAAATTATGTTCTATTGATGATTCATTTACCATTTCAATTTCCCAAAATGCTTCCAATTGTTGATTAAGACTATTTGAATTTATTTCCAAATTAATAGCTAAGCCGCAATATGATTTTTCCTCAAATTTATCAGAGCTCCCTGCAACAATGTAACCGAAACCAGTCTCTTGAAACAGCCATTTTTCGCATGGCCATCGAAATTTATTAGGTCTTAATAATTCAAAAAAGACTTCGCACCCAATAAGCATATCTATTTCTCCTGGTATACCAAAATCCTTATCCACGAGGCTAATGTGCGAAGGAATGTTTGATTTAGTTGCATCTATGCGATGGATAGATGTTGTTGTAATATACGGGACAATTAATAGTTCTAATGCTGTTGAAAAGTCGCCATTTTTGTTTTGAATCACTGCATTTACTTTTTGTTTAACTTAAGAATTGTTTTCCCTAATCCCGAAATACTCGCGTTTATTTTTTCACCTTGAGTTTATTAGCCAGCCGTTGCCGAATGAACGAAAGGTGAGATCCTGAGTCCAAGAGCGTCTTACAGGGGGAAAGCTGGCCGTCTGTCCCCCTGAGGTAAGCCACTGCGGTCGGGAGTAAAATGCTTTTCCTTTCTTCTACACAGTTCGAAAACGTGCAAGAGCGTTCTGGGGGTGTTGACCCTTGCATTTGTCCGTCGGGGGCTCTAGTTCGTTAGCTAATTCTGTGGGCAAGGATGAAGGAATCGCTTCAAATATATGTAACTATGTATGATAACGTTTCTAGCAAACGGGGTATGAGTTTTTCGATTTACATTCCTTAATTTTATGATGTTCCTCTAAGCATTTGATGCACAAATTAAGGCGTTTTATTTGATTAAATCTATCCGATACTTTCATATTTTGAAAAGCACTGCACTTATAAATCAAATGAGGCAGTTTATAGATTGCACAAGAATTTGAGGAATCATTCGAATTAAGAAAGATTTTACTTTTATTGAAGGGTACTTGTTTTTGTTTATGAGTAATAGGAGCAGAACGATTAATACTATCAATAATTTGGCTTCTTTTTTCTAAAAACATTATAAATGTATCTAATTCTGAAATTAGATTTGAATCAATAGATTGTTCGAATTGCTTACGAGTTTCTCGATCTATTTTTTTCAGAATGATATTAAGTAATAAAATATCGGATAAATTATTATATTCAAAAGCTAAGAGTTTTAAAGCTCTGATATTCTTGTTTAGAATATCTGTCATGGATCTAATATCTAGATCTGATTCGCTTGTTAACTTTTCTATTTCTAATATAGCATAAATATGAGTCTCAGTAAGGAGACGCTTATTTTCAAATCTAGTTTTTAATACTGTGATGAGCGATTCAAAGGAATCATCAACTGTTTCAAGTAGTTTGGCGTCACTTTGTAAAGGCACTTTCAAATAATAAAGTTTTTGTGACTCGTTCAAGTCATTGTTATTAGTTATAATGTTATCAAATTGTGATTTAATGCTAGAGGCCATTCGTCGTATCTACCTCTAAATACTGGTAAGGGAATTTCCGGAAGTTTTATTTCTAATTTCAGTAAATAATTAGCTTGAGATATTTTATTTTCACCGTTATGAACAGAACTAACAGAAGATTTAGCAATTAAAGAATTGAGAATATCTCTAATTCTTTCCTCCAGTCTGTCCTCCAGCTGCAGGTCAGCTTCTATGACTTCTAGTTCAGAATCACTAATATCCTTGATATCATAGTACTGATCCTTTAATTCATCAATCTTTCTGTTCATTTCTTCGACACGTTTCAGTCTAAAATCAAGTTTTGAAGGAGTATAATTCCTTGATTCTTCTATGAATGTTTCTACCTTAGTTATGGTGCCTTTGATTGCAAGCTTCGATTTATTAAGTTTATCCATTTTTTTCTCCGGTTAGACGCTCCAAAAATATAATGTTGTTTTACAAATGTTCGTAGTCAAATGCTGGTTCGTGTTTTAACGAAAACGCTGCGACTTTTGGACTGTAATTTGTCTTATTTCGAGATTGTACTATTCGCACGCTATTCCAAGTTGGAAGCTAAAACAACTCATGCGGAGGGTTACATCAAAACATTGGCGGAGATGCTCAGTCGACGGATGGCATTCACGACAAAAAATAGATACAATTACGGACTATTATAATATATTTAATCATGGTACAATAATTAACACTCTATACCTTTTAGAGATAATCATTTCATAACTTCATGTACAAAATATAATCTCCAACCATCCTAATCTGTCACGCACGACAGATGATAAGTAAAAGATTTAGATATAAAAGAACGAATTAAATTTAAATATATATATATATATTTGTACATATATATATATGTATGTATACATAAATAGATATGTGTGTGTGTGTGTGTTTTATAGATTTAAAGGATCCCAGACAAGAAACATAAGAGTAGTATAGTCTTATAAAAAGTCCCTTTCGCAGAAATTAAAAACATAGGAGCACCCACCCTCCCTGAACTGCAGTTGCTCGCAGTATACAACAGATATCTGAAAACGAAGTTGTTCCCTCCACTTTTTATCACGCACCCTTGCTACTGATTTCAGCGGTTTTAAGCGCTTAGCGAAATTCGATGTCGACCTACAAACGTTCTCATGAATATAATATATATTTGATGTTATAGGCAAAGGTTAACAAAATAAAATTTTTATTTCGCAAGAGAAAAAAAAAGAGTGAACCGCACTTAAAATTACACTGCAATTATAAAATGTCACTTCGCGAATTTCGAAAGACAGTGGACCGCAAATGAAACTATAGAACAAAAATATACAACACAAGTGAAACAAGTTGAGAATAATTAGCTCAAAGGAAAGTTAGAGACAGTGGCGTAGCGGGGTGGGGGAGTGCAGAGATGCCATGGCCCCTGGTGGCATACGAAAAGAGGAGGCTGCAAGCACCGCGATTTTTAAATTCAAAAAATATTTAGTACTCCAAATTGCGCCCGCGTGACGAAACTGACGGAAACGACTGAAACTTTTAATACACGCACAGATGCAGGAAGTTTATTAGTCGCTATGCCATCGCATTCGTTTAAATGTTACTTAGGCTTCTGGCAACTGATACTATGTGAAGTCAATGATGCTCAAAATTATTTGTAATCAAAGGGACTGTGAATATCCATCAATGTGCTTAAAAAATACGTGCTTTACAGACCGTATTAGAAGCAAAACGAGAGGAATTCGTGGATGACGCTTTAATATATGCTAAAAGTTTATGTGAAGAGCTTGAAATTTCTTTTGAACCTTCAAGACAAATCAGGTGGAAATATGTATTTGGCGACGGAAGTAAAGACGTTCAGTAATCGAACGAAGATGACTTGAGGAGGCGAAGAATGTTTTCAAAATAGACAGAGTAACTGCTGAAATTAGAGAAAGATTCCAACAGTTGCAGAATCTAGCTCAAAAATATGCTTTTTTAAGGCCTGAAGTGATGTTGAGTATTGTAAGGGTACGAAATGAAGCCACCTGCTACAGGGGAGGGTTAGTTCCCCCCCCCCTTTGGGATGTGGAATGTGAAGATTCACCATGTGGTCAAAAGACGCAGCTGGACAGGGGATGGAAATTCTTTTTCCCCTCTTGGAGTTTGGAAAGAATTCATTCTGTCTTTGGGTACGAAGGTGAGGAGTCATGTCCGAGTGTTGTTAATTTAAGTGTTTTTTTTTCTTTAAATGTCTTTTCTTTAAAATGAACTTTAATATTTAAAATTTAGACGCCATGTTCTTAATTTGTTTCCGTGCCCATTGATTAGAATCAAAATTTAAGTGTCGCAGCCGGTACGATTTTTAGAGCCTGAAATTTCAAGGAGTTGTAGCTTACCGCAGGAAATGAATCAGGTAAGAGTTTTTGCTTGCAACTCCCCGTAATGTAAAACGAGACAGATTTCTAAAATTATACTGTTTAACATCCATTTTATTAAGAGAGAATTTTGATTTTATTTTTGTATATGTCAGTGTACGGTTTTTTTTCTCTGCATATCCATGCAGTTGTAAATTTTTGAACGCCAGTTCAATTTTGAATTATTATACATCAGTATATATTTTATTATTCTTGTTCCATATCAATGGAAAGTAAGTTTTAGAACTGATGTTCTAAAACTTACTTTCCATTGATATGGAACAA
>BMAV01004135.1:53941-76074 GCA_019973955.1 Trichonephila inaurata madagascariensis
AAATCCCCGAAGGTCTTGACACTTTCAACAGCAATCCAACACAATCATCAGTGTTTAAAAATACTCGTAAGTAAAATATTATTCTCAAGCACAATCGAGGAAATCGCTAGTCAAAACAATCCTCATTATTCGCTGGTTAAAATCGGACTAACTGACTGCGGCTGGCATTGCTCTATTTATAAACCCGACAGAAACTACCAAAAAAATCCTCACGCGCCATAAAGCGTGAACTTAGTGGCGAGATCCACTACTTTCTAGAAGAATCCAGAAGGTCCCAAACTCGCCAACATGGTCGCCAAATTTGCGGCCAACTTAGTTGCCAAAAATGATGCCAACTTGGTTCTACCGCCAAGATTTCGCCAAGTTCTCATTGAAGTGCCATTATAACGTAAAGGGCGGCATTGCTTATGAATAGTACAATTTTAACATAAAATAAATATAACATAGAGTAATATAAATGCATTAAACATCCAAATATACAAATTATGTACACTATTTACACAAAACTCGTAACAATATATATATATATCAAGCAGCCTACACAATCTGGAAAATAAACTAAATAAGCATTAAGTAATGTAAAAAAACTATCTAAAACAGAATAAGCGTAGGTTTAATTAAATTACTATCAACAACAGCACCGAGTTAAAGAACACAGCCTATGTTGCCCAAACTCAAAATTAATGTTTGAAAGTATACTCTTTTTACAATATTTTATTTAAAAAATGATTGTGATTTTGTTGCAAAAACAAATGAATAAGTATAGTTAGTAATAATTAAATATATATCACGTAAAAATGTGTATTATATAAATGCATCTTTTCCAAAAGAGTAGAAGAAAAACCGATTGTTAAACCATGATAAATAACATGGGATAAAATTTATATTGATATTTTAAAAAGTCCAAAAGAAAGTATTAGAAAAAATCACTTTGATGTGCATTCAATCACTCAAAGATTCAGTAAAAATTTTCAAGATATACAATGATAATCGTCTTTTCTTTTGAACAAAAGAAAATTACTCAATGGTTATATAGACTAAGAAGCAGCATATCGAAAAATATGAAGAAAAAAGAAGAAAATAAAACACACACACACGCTGAAACCTGTTTAATACCAATTACGGCAGTATTTTAAAAATGTTGTCAGTCTGTTAGCAGCACAACTTCTTTGAATTATTTTTTTTCTGCTCGATTTTTGAGCTTTTTTCCTACATTAAGGAGGATTTGGAAATCGCCTATATACGAAGAAAAGTAACGAACTTTTTTCTATCACAAAGTAATTATATAACAGTTTTTTAACCAAATAGTCATGCCATATGGATGATAGTAGGCAAGAAGTGAAAGTGTAACTGTTGTTTTTGCTGCGTACCGTTGATATTCGTATAATGAATAAATTATCGGGATCTAGGAATCTGCTTACAAAAGCCTGGAAATTTGCTATTGAGTCAGACAGCTTACTTCTGTGTTGTGGCAACCCCGTGGATGCAAATCGTCAATCCAAGTCATCTCAACACTCGTCATTCAACAAAAAAAATTTCCACGAAGGAGGATCAAGCAGCTTAGCAGTTTTTGTTCGGATGTGCCCATTGTTTTTTATCTTGCTTTTCAAGCCGTTTGGTTGTTTAGTTTAACTGATTTTTAGTGCTTTTTAAAATTTAATTATTTCAATAAAGAGTTTATTCTTAAAAATGGCATTTGTGCTTTATTGGAGTCAGAGGTTACACGTAGTTTAATACTGGTGACCTGGAAGTTGAATTTTTCCTTTGCTCTGCTGAGGCAAGAGTTCTTTTTAAGATAATCGAGTGATTAGAGGTTCACTGTGATTCAAGTTCAGACGATTGGATGAAATTATTTTTCTGGATGAGTTCAGTTTTGCTTGCTTTGTTGCCGTGCTGCTTTCGGTGCCAGTAATTTTGTGAATATGACATCTTGGTTTTTAAAATTCATTTTTTTTTTTTTGAAAAAGTAAACATGATTTACATAAAATGCGTAAATTTAATGTAACTTGCAATGACTGTCAGTTAGGAACTTTGGATTTTCTTGACCATGCATGGAAACTTTAACCTTTCCCCCGCCTCCTTTAATTCATCATGTAAAAGAAAGATACAGCAGAAATTGCTTTTCATCCACCTCCCTTCTGGCGTAATCAGCCAAAACTCTGGGTTTCTTCAGGTCGAGTCCGCATTCAAGGTAGCAGAATTCTCGGTCGATACTACTAAATTTCATTGCGTTGTTGTAGCTTTTAAGGGTCTTAAACTGCATTGTTGAGTGTACCCGCAACCCATTTATAGGGTGCGCTTAAAAAATGCATTCTCAATTATTTTGCAGAATCGGAATCGACCTGATTAAAATCCCTATTTCAAAACATGACCTTAGGGGATAAACGGTCATCCCAATTATTACAGCAAATGCGAACTTTAGCTGGTAACAAAATAACAAATGAAGTATTAAAAATCTTGTAGCTCCAACGTCTACTTGAGACCATGCAATAAATTCCTTCTGTTAGCAGAGGGGTTTGCTGGGATTGACGCTAGAAGCCGATACAATTTTTGATGTACTTGGATTTTCTGTTAATGAAGTTTCGCTTGAGGTAAAGTCAATTTCTGTTAAAGAATTTGAGGCTTTAACTTTTGAGGTCACGACTTTGAAAAAAAATATCGACGGCGTTCTTAAAAGTAAGAAACGTTTTATAAGTAAAGAACGTCGTAAACTTTTCCCGAAAACGCAAAATTCAACTACCACTAGTAAAGATGTCGAAGGGGAATTTTGTTTGTACCATTGTCGTTTTCGTACTTAATGCATGCTTAAATCCTTGTAACTTTCAGGAAAACTGACCGGATTATCTGTTTCGATGACGATAGATCTTGTCTAATACATTTTGATGAAAAATACCACAATTTATTAAATAAAAAAGCATCCCTCTTGCAATTCGCCAGTGATCCACATTGTGGTCTCACCAAAGATCCTCCTAGTAAGGCCCGGAGATTATCTCTTCAAAAATTAGAAGCCATCAAAAAGGAATTTTCGTCATTGATTGACCAAATTGTAAGGAAACCTTCATTTGATCCACAAAACGGATGGAATATTCAGGATATGTGGTGAAAGAGAGAGAGAGAGAGAGATTATACACAGACGTTTCAGTTCGGCTACTAACCTCAGATCGCTATCCCATCAAACGTATATCTTAAAGGGTAAACACGTGTTTTCTAAATTGGATTTGGTAAAAACATACCGCGAAATTGCTGTCGAAAAATCCGATATCCCGAAGGCAGCAGTTATAACTCCTATAAGTCTCTTTGAGTACAATTTCATGACATTTGGTGTTTTTAATGCCACCCATACCTTTAAAAATTAAAAAGTTAAACCAAACGCATGGACTTGTAGTCAATTCATGTGAAATTTAGAATTCACTTACTCAGACAATACATTTGATATTCATACAAATTTTAAAATACACATTTTCTCCGGATATAAGCACCAACCACGATTGTGGTTTTCCTTCTTGCTGCACCATAGCTGTGGTAGTTTAGTGCTTGTGGACAAGAACTCGTGGCCAGCTTGTTACGGGTTCGAGTCCAAGTGCCATTGAAAATCGCTGTGTAGAGAAGCTGACGCTTGTTAATTTTTTCAAGGCACAAAGCTTTCCCGATGATTTGGTGGGGTAGTTTGAAGAAGTGGTGACAGCTCAGGTGTTGTACTCGTCACTGTTTCAAATTACGAGGTCAGATGTCAATAGCCCTCGTGTTGCTTTATAGTGCGAAGCTAGTCAACACTCTCTCAATTGACGCTGCAGTACAGAGAAGAGCAGTGATAGTGGTACGCCCAACGACAAAACTGGAAACAGGATATGCAGCACAATGTCTTTTTACAGGAGTTCAGATTCTTCTTGCAGCATTTTGATGAATGTATCCGTATCTGGAGGCCCTGGAGAGAACACACGTCGTCTTGCATTTGATATAGTCTTACAGACTGTGCACCTTGTGTTATGGGAAGGGCAATCATTGGACGCACGACTCAAACACCTTTTGCTTACATCACCGGTAATTTGAATAGCACTTCTCAAATCTTAAGGCCATTGGCTGTACCTTATCTTCAAGGCCTCGAAGACTTTATCTTTCAACAAGAAATTGTAAGATCGCATGCAGTCGTCATATCCTGACACAGAGGGTGTTTGACTGTTTCTACGGCAGTAAATTCTCCAAATCTCTACCCATTTAAAAATTTCATGGGTCTTCTCGATCTTTTGTAAATGCGAGAAAAACATCCTTCCTTCCATTTCTTTTCGTTCTTGTCAGAAATTTCGAAGTGCTTTTCAGCGTGATTCTACCAAACGTCACAGAAAATGATAACGATAGTTTTCTACAACAGCTTTCTGGACACTCACACGGCAGATAAGCGAAAACACGACGAGAGGTCCTGACCAGCTAATAGTAAATTTGATAATTTAATTTGGATCCTCAATCCAGTGTGAATCAGTGGGCATTTTTAAAAGTTCCTAATACGCTTCTTGAGTCCTTACAGAATAATTTGATGTTTATCGGAAGTGAAATACGAAGTATAAAGTATGAAATTGAAAAAGCAGACGTCGAAGTAAAAAAAGACGAAGCATGAGTCCTGATATTTGCACCCTAATTTGATCGAAAAAAGCAACTAAATGTCACAAGTGCATACAGCGTTCCCGGGAAATATGTTACAATGAACCAAACCAAATCCCAGGGTAACGCCGGTTGCTCTTAGGGGGAGGGGATGTAATGACCTGGTGTATGTGAATACCGTGGCTCAGTCGGTAGGATTTCTAACCCTCCAGCTATAAATCGTCAATTCGAATACCATTGTAGACGAGTTTCCTAAAAAAGAAGTAAGTTTATATTTTTTACATTTTTCTTGGTTAAGTAATGATTAAAAAAGTTTTGAACATATGGGAAATCGAGACACTCCATCAGTTCATTAGGTACTGTTACCAAACATGTTACAATTTTATAAAGAATTTTTTACTAAAGTGATATTACACAGCCATGCTATTAATCACAGTCACAAATCTTGCAAAACTATTGCTGGTTTAGTTAAAAATAAATAAAATTGTTTCAGTCAGGGTTTAAGAGAATATCACTTAATTTAGACACTTTCCATCAAAAAGTAACATACTAATCACAAGAATTATTGCTAATTTTTTTACTTGCAAAACGTTTTCATTTTAATAACCAAATACAAAAACAATACTCATGTGCACTCAAACATTCTGAGAAACGAAACAATCAGAACACGTGCAGTAGCCAATAAAAAAAAGTCATAAATAGAGCAAGGTGGATAATGATGCTACAACAAGTGATGAGTCCACACATGAAATGATATAATGATTATATCATTTCATTCATTTCTGCTATTTGACGTGACAAGGGGGGGGGGGGGGAGGAAGAAAAAAATTTTAATCTTACGTAAAAGACTAAATTTTTAGATAACACGGAAAACGAAAAGGATAACACTTGCTGTCAATAACATTGATAGTACCATGTTGAACACAGTATGTCAGGAACTGAACTATCGCATTGTTGTTTCCATTTTATCAAGAGTTCACCTGTGGAACACCTGTAAAGTACGTAAATAAAACTTGAATTTTTTGCTGAGTTCTTTCCTATATGTTCTTCTTTGCTGTATTGGTCTTAGTTTATTTTTTAGAACTCCGAAATCTTGGAAGGAATTGTGAGTAATCCTGTATTTTATTCAAACACGATTTTTTTTTTCTTTTTCTCTGCAAGAGTTCTACTAACGTCGCACTCTAAAGAAACAGGAGAGCAACTGGTGACGTCATTTGAGCCTCCCCCAAGTGACGAAGACGGCACTTGAGCTGGCACTTTCCTCCCTAAGCACGCCAACAGGAGGACTTTGTGTCGCCTCAAAAGATTTAACGTGTCCTCTCTACACAGCGGATCTTCAGTGGCTCCAGACTCGAACCCGTGGCACATCAGTCAAACTCGTGAAAATAACCGCTAGGTTTCCAAGGCTAACTGAGAAAACTGGACAAAGTACTTTAGAGATAGTTCAATGGATAAAGTTATAAAGGTGATAAATTGCTTCATTTTCCCTTTAATATTACCAGTTAATTCAGTTGTCTGAATTCAAAGATTTATAATTATTACTTCGATATTTAGGGAACAACAGTGTTCAGACACAACAGTGTTCTTCATGAAATGAACAGTATTTACTTTATACGACGGGAGAGTAATTATTGTAACTAAAAAAATACGATTTTCGAATTAAAAAAGTAAAAAAAACATCGAATAACAAACATTTCCAAGTTTCAAACAGTTTGAAAAGAAATTATTTCAATACTTACTTTAATCTTATTTTATTTAACATAAATGTAACTAACGCATAAATTCAAATAGAAAAAAACATAATTCCATTAAAATGCTGAATTTAAGCAGGTTCGGTTTGAAACCCGGGGCAAAGTCGACTGAGCATTTTATCCCTTCAGAGGGTTAATAAACTGAGCAATAAGCGTGTGTGTGCATGCAAACTAAATACTGGGGGACCACCTAATTGGAACCTCAGTGCCAAAGGTCACGAAAATTGAGACTGGCGTAGTAGGCCTTGGCCCTCAAAGGGGGTTGAGTTTAGTTTAAATATATAATTGCGTGAATATAACAAACAGGAAATTTATGGTAACAATCTGTTTTTGATCTTTGGAATCCTTGACATTTGCGAGCAGTTGTTTCCTGTTAAGAAAAATTAGTAATAAAATGTTTTTGTTCAGATAATTATTATTTTTACCTCTATATACTTTTATCTTTTTCTAGAAATGAGACATAACGCATGAAATTTTTGTATATTAAATAATTTCATGTATTTAATATACAAAATAAGGAAGATTATTTTTAATAAGCAAACCCATAGAGATATTTGCTTCATCTCATAATGTATTATGTTTTAGTGAACACAACAAGGAGAACCGATGAAATTTTTCAAGGCCTGTATTTTGAATCAATTAAAATTACATGTGGATAAACAAGCCATCTCGGACAGTATGTCTGGATATACGTTAGTTGTTTATTACATATACAAACACTCACTCTGCTTAGTCCTTAAAATTCGTTGTTGTTGTTGTGACTAATGCCACCTGCCTGACGAATTCATCGCGGCTAAGGGCTAGAATTTTTACGCCTGTCGTTAGATTTAGCTTTGAGCACCATGCAGGTGACAGTACGATTTTGCTCTGTTCCACCCCAATTTAGAGGGAGAAAACCCTGGAGGTGGCCAGGGATCTTCCACCTCTATTCCCCTTCCACCAACTTCACGAGAGGACTTGCGGCTCGACGGCTATTTAGAATACCCCCATGCCGCAAAGGCACCAACATCCATGCCTTCTCCGGGATTCGAACCCAATCCCTACAGCACCGCAGTCAGCGTCGCTAACCACTATACCGGTTGAGCGACCTTCCTTAAAATTTAGAAATATTCAATAAATATACAAATTTTTGGTACAATGTATAAAATCAAAATCTACATTTTGACTACTACATTCTTCCATTGAACTACATGAAATTAAATATGTAACATATTTTATCAAAGGAAAAATAAGAATGATTCAGAAATTTAAATGAGTAGAATTATTCACTTGCTGTTTGTTGTGTGACACATCAAATCTACATTAATGATGGTGTATTTTTTCTCTTAAAAAAATAATTAGTTTTTTTCCCCATTCTTTCTTATTTGGGGAAGACAAAAATATTTTAAAACTTCACTCATGAAAAGTAAAAAGAAATTAAATTATTCCCCTTTCATTACTCTCTCTTCTGGATATTTTAAGTGAATTTCATCCTTTAACGTCCTGTCCGGAAATTAGATGATTACTTATTTGTTCACTTCACTTTCGGTGATCCCATACTGTGTCACATTTTTTAATTCACAGAATGATCTTATTCACTAATATCCACAGGTGTCGCGATCGTCGGCTGCTGCAGTGGAAGCTGCTGTGACGTCATTTGAGGACCACGAGGCATGCGTCCTGGCCGCGCCGCCAAGTTTGGCTACCAATCGCCCGTTGCCATGGGAACCGATCGACATTCGATCTCATCGATGGATCCTTTCTTTCATTCATTCATCGGGAGGATTGCGTTTCACTCTCTGTCGTTTCCCCTCTCTCACCTCTAAGCCCATTGATCCCGAGTCCTCTCTGACACCTACCCTCGCATCTCCAATGGATTCTTTTCGAATGTCACGCATTGGCGCGACGTCCTCTATTTTTTAAGTTCCTTAGATTTTCGAGTCCTTTGATTGAAACAGACAGTCACGTACCGTTCGATTTCTATTCATGTGCTCTGTCATCAGTGACATAGAACAAGAGAGCAAATGTCCGGAGGAATCCCCAGTGGATGAGAGAGCCTTTAGAGACAGTTCAAAAGTTCCAATGGTAGAAGTAACTCTTTGTTTTGTTTCCTTTTTTAAAAAAAGGAGAATGTTCTCTTTCATTAAATGATAACCAAAAGGGAAAAATATCACCGATTAATTAACTCAGAGAAATGTACTTCATTTCCAAATTTAAAGTATTTGTGCTTCGGCCTGAAAAGCTCCTTTTCATGTACTTTCGGAACATAAATACACAGAGTAAAAAACACAAGACATTTGTCAATTTATCTTATGATAGAAAAAAAGCAACAAGAATCATATCTTGAGTACTAAAGCACTTTACTTAGAAAATAGGGTTCTAAAGCGACAAGCAAGATGAACTCTATAATTTTTCTTAAATCGTTTCAAATTAAAGGATGATATGGAAACCGTTTAATGATATAGATCAGGGGTGTCCTACACGCGGCCCGCCAGTACGTAAGTTGCGGCCCACCGTCTCTTTTTAAAAATTTTTTTAAATATCAGGTTTTTTAAAGTTTTTTTCATTTTGAAATTTATTTGAGGGTAAATTTAAATATATACATATAAATGTACAATGTATTTGTGCCTGTTACCTGTTCTTGTTTTAAAATAAATCCTTTTTGATAATAGAAATGTCCTTTAGATTAAAATAGATTTATATTTTTTCAAACAGTTACATTTGATTTTACTATAATAAATTACTTTTGTAATAAATTCTGGATTGTGCGTTATGCATATCCTTTACTATGGTTGATACATGATTCTCTGTGTGTTCGACTTTCATTTCTCCTCCTCCTTTTCTGTTTGGAGTGCCCAAAAATCAAAAGGCAGTCAGAGATGTTTTTTAAAGTTTAAAAAAAATATTCAGGATGGTTAAGATAGGACAATGTATACTTAATCGTTTGCGAATGAGAGCAAAATAAAATTTCAACAATGAGTAACGAAAGATTAATTCAAAAGGAACACCGTAATTTTCAAGAAAATGGCAACTGTAGTATTTTAAACATTACTTGATCATTGCATTATTATATTATATAAATATTATTACGTTATCTCTGTATACATGAAAAATAATGAAAACAATAACAATAATATTTCATTCTGTTTTAAATTTTCACTTCAATAAATGTTTTTGTTTCCTAATCTGATTTAAGGTACATATTTTTATGTGCGGCCCTCGAGATTATAATGTTTCTCCGAAGTGACCCGCAAGGTCATTTGGGTTGGACACCCCTGATATAGATAGCTGAATGGGGGCATTGTGTCAAAACTCGGCCTTGAGCAAAATAAAGCGAGTGGGCCTAATGTGTTTTTAGCTTCACTTCAAAAATAATATGCGAGAGAAGTTTCAGTCAGAAACCTAAGAATGCCTTTAGTTCTGAAGATGTTCAACAACATTTCCTTCCTCACTGTGAGATATTTGTCCCATCAAATTTTATTCAATTTAAAATTTTTAGGAGCCGGTCTTTAGAGAGCGTCGGCTTTTCGATTTCAATCATTGTGGTCATTTTAAAACATTTAAAATAGTAAAATGAACATTGAAGAACAAAAGAAAAGCTCCAAATTATTTCTTTTGAAACAGTAGAATAAAATTATGTAAAAGACGCTCTTTTTGGCTTTCAAATTAAACTTTTTATTTTATCAACATTTTTACAACTTTTTATTCGAATTTCTTCGCCTTGTGTAAATTGATAAAAACTTATATTCTATCAGTAGTAAGAATTTTACGTTAATTATCTCCTTTATTATAATAAAAATGTATCAGAATATTTCAGGAACGATTTCGAAGAATACTAGGGACAAAGAGAGACTGCTTTTCCCTCAGCACATGATTTGTGATAAATCAAATTACTAAGCAACACTTTATATGAATTGCCCTTTGGTGAATTGACAACAAGTTAAGGAGAAAAAAGACGAAGAAAACATTTAAAAAATGAAAACATTTTTTAAATTTATTCCTATCGTATATTACTAAAAATTTTCAGTCCGTTAAAAGGATTTATTATAGATGAAAGAAAAAATAAATCAAAATATTAACACACACAATCAGATTTTTTTATATGTGTTTCATCCCATAGATGGTGAGATAAGAAAACTTTCACTGTTTCTAAAAAAGGTAGTATTATATATTCTCTCTCTCTCTCTATATATATATATATCGGTAGTATTTTTCATCTTTTTGATATTTTACTAAAGTCATCAGTCATCTTACGTTTACTTTCTTGCTTGTGAATGAAGGCAGGAAAAGTATTATTATCCATTCTAAAAAATCATACAATATTTCTAAAGGTCACAGAACATCCGTATTTTCAAAGTCCTTCGTCATTTCTTCATTTTTCTTACACATATTTGAACAATGTTATTTCTTCAGATTCCGAATCAAAAATTTCATTTCATATATATTTATAGAATAAAATCTAACATAAAAATAAAATATAGAAATGGAAACACATTACATTTCAGAACAAAGACAATAAAATGTAATATTTCTATGCACATTATCTTAAGAGCAATAAAGTTTATTTTATAATGTTAAAAGCTTTTTATAGTTCATACAATCAGAGTAAAAAAGAATAATGCATTTTGGTGTAATTCGAAAAGTCAAGTAAAGGCTATTCCTTAAATTTTAAGTTTCAGCTTTTTGCGAATTTTTAATATTATCTATACTTTTATGTTTAGAGAATTGCTTATGAGATGATGGCTCTTAAATATACAATGAGAATTAAAACGAATGATTACAGAAGACGATAGGAAAAATTTTAATTTTAATTCTCTACACACACTAAGTTCAAATACCATTTGATAGCGTGAAATCATTGTAGGTTCAGAATTTTGAACCCAAAACACATTTTTCACTTTTCTCAATTTTTATAAAATAAAAACTTTTAAGCTTCTAATGATGCAAAAATTATCATTCTACGTGCAGTAAAAGTATTTTTAATAACTTTTTGAAAATGTTTTAACACCTGTCAGTTCACCTGCCACGCCCACTCATATGTAAGCAAACTTTTTTCTGCATTGTAAGCCCCCAATTTCACTATTTTTTTTTTCATTGTTATTTAAAATACTTTGAACGGCAACTTCTAGTAGAAGAAATGAAATGAACCAAAGGCTTGTTTACTATTTGAAACGTGCTGTGTGCTTTCAGTTTTCAAAGTACTTTATTCGGTTTTTTTATCGCTCCATTTTTTTATTTTTTTTGTTTTTTTTTTTTTTTTTTTTTTTGTATATTTACTGGTAAGTTTTGCTTTTTAAATAATTTTTTCTTACAATGCTACGTTTCAAAAATAGAATTTTTAAGAAAAGAAGAAGAACTTGTTTGCATTCTCAGTCAAAGGTAAGTGAATCCATTAACAATTTGAATGTTTCTGCTTCAGATAAGAAGCTCAAAACCTGTATGGATTACAGAAATTTTCTTGGGGAAAATGGAAATATAAATGAAATTATAAATATGTGACTTTATTGTCTGAAGCAATAAAAATATCTGTTGTATGTAAAGAATACAAAAATAATAGCATTTCAATTAATTTTTTAAGAAAAGTTCAAGGCTTAGCAGCAGAATTTTCTGTTTCTTGCGAAACTTGTGGATTCAGCCAACCATTTCTAAATACTGATACATATATGGTTTCATGTAATGGAAAAGCAATGAGATGTATTGGTAAAGGTTAGTCTTCTGCTAAAATTTTGTATGGAGTTATGAATTTACCAACTCCATCGCAAAGATTTAATGAAAAGGAATCAGGATTAGACACAGTTATATAGGCTGTGGCTATGGTGAGTATGCAAACTGCAGCTAAAAAAGTCAAGGATGTCAGCGGACATTCTGACATACCTGTTGCTATTGACGGTACTTGGCAAAAGCGTGGGCATACGTCTTTGAATGGTGCTGTCATGGCAACAAGTGTTGATACCAGCAAAGTGCTTGATGCTTCAATTTTATCAAGATTTTGTCCCAACAAAATGCATAATGAGAACTGTAAGGCTAATCATTTTGGAAATAGTGGAAGTATGGAAGTTTCAGGAGCCATCGAAATCTTCCAACGCTCTGAAAGTTTACATGATCTGCGATATACCAAATTTTTGGGAGATGGTGACTTCAGAGCGTATAAAGCAGTAAACGAGATGCAGCCGTATGGAGATACAGGTATTGAAAAACTGGAATGTGTTGGTCATGTCGAGAAATGGATGGGGGGATTCAGCTACGAGCTTTAAAACTAAAAATGTAAGGTAAGAAATTAAGTGACGAAAAAACATTGGGTGTTCGTGGTAGACTTACAGACGCTGAAATTGACAAATTACAACGTTATTATGTATTGGCTATCAGAAACAATACAGACAGTATTAATTCAATAAAACAAGCCATTTGGATTACATATTTTCATAAAGCATTTACAGATGCATATCCACAACATGGTCTGTGCCGAACAAACGAAAATACCTGGTGTGGATATAACCGAGCAATTACAACAGGTGAAGTATATAAACATAAAAACACCTTGCCATTAGAAGTGCTTGTTTGTATCATAGATGTGTACAAGGAATTATAAACTCCTAACCACCTTGCCAAATGCTTACATGGTAAGACACAAAACTGTAACGAAGGTGTAAACAGCATAATATGGTCACAGATACCAAAAAAAGTTTTTGTACAACTGGGCACATTAAAAACTGGAATACTGGAAATTATTGCCTCCTATAATCAAGGTAACATCACTAAATGTCATGTTCTTGCAACATTAGGTATATTTCCAGGTTTTTACACAGCTCGAGCAATGGAGGCAGCTGATCGGGACAGACTACGAAGAACAAATTATGATATTTTACAAAATTCTAAAGAAGCAAGGGTGAAAAAATGGCTTAAGAAATGTATATTAGAGGATACTTTAGCAGAAGAAAGAAAAAACCCAAGCTATGGAGCTGGTATGTATTAATTACAAGTAAGGTTTTTACTAAAATCCATTTTTCTCAAAACGAACATTTTTATTATATATTAAGGAACATTTTTTCTAAACTACTGCATTTAACAGCTTATAACTTTGCATAATTAATAATTACACACTAATACATACTTTACTCAAGGGATTTTTAAAAAAATACTCTGACTTAATTTATAGCATTAAACATCATAAAGGTTCACTGTTTTTGAAAAAAAAAAAAAAAAATAGATTTGTACAAAAAAAATAATTTTTTTAAAAATAACTAGACGTTCTCTATCCATAAAAGCTCTGATTAAAGTATGTATTATGGTTCAAAGAATATTCAATAAAAAGATTGGAGATTTTTATTCAATAGAGTGTTTATATAAATGTTCTTTAAAAACACCTATTTTTAACATTACTGAGATACAGATCCTGTTTCGTGAACCTACCCCCTTAACTTCATTGTGTACGATATTTTTATTTAAACGTTTTTCATTTAAATCCATTTTTAAGCTTCCAAAATCTCTTTATTTGCGGGAGTTCTACCTTGTGCTGCGTTCAAAATTAGAAGAATTTCTCGAAAAGTAGGAATGAACAGTAAACTTATCGTTCCCAAATGACGATACAGATCTTTAGTGTTAGTTAAGATAGTGTATATTATCGTTTGAGTTGCACATTTTGAAAAAAATATTTTGTTTTCGCAAAACTTATTTCTGCACTTAATATATAATCGGATACATAAACGACATTCGTGGTTTTTTTCTAAGCAATAGATGGAATTCAAACATACGAAAAATTACCTCTGTTGGTTGATACTGGAATGAGTATGTGACAAATCTGAAGACTTGAGAAAATGTAGATTGTTAGAAATTTTAATATGACTCCCCCAGGGTTGGGTACAACAACTACCGCTAAGAATTAGAATTACGCCGCGTGACTAAAGGACGGATTTTAACTACTAGAATAAATCAGTGAATTTAGAATTAGTAAAATAGGATTGATTAAAGTTAAGCTATTCGGATTTTGTACGCTCATTTACATAAGGTTGTTGCTCTTTATATCTCCAAGGATTCCGTTTATAGATTGCTTGTTCTGGAATATTATCTTGGATAATAATAAATTAGATTTATCATGGTTATAGTCTTGGTCATCCATCTTTCCCTCCTACAGATTTAGGTCGACAAGATGATGAGGAAGCGTGCTCAGGGGGAAGGTCATTACAAGTTGCTATCATAAAAAAAAAATTTAAAAAACCATGGAAACCCGTAGGACTTTTTAGTGTTCAAATATGACTATGACCTACATAAATAACATTTTTTATAAAACATATAAACAGCCACACCCTCTTTTTTACTTTAAATTTCTGCTCCATAATTCTAATTTTCTACAAAAAGCATTAATTTTATCATTCGTATCCAACATATTCATATTTGCTACTTGGAATTGAAAATTCTCAAGGTATTTAATTTCTCGAATATATGGACCAAGTAGCTCAATTTCATCCCAAATAAACCATCTGGAAACTTCTCAGCTTCCGCTCAGTTTTTCTCTTCTCGAAAAATGTCAATTTCATCTCTTAACTCATAAAACGTTGCAAAAATTTCCCCATGATGAGCATCTTGCCTCGCAAGAAAATAGCGCTACGATGAATGTACTGCACTCATGTCATGTCTATAGAAGATTTTTGAATTTAGGGTTCTCATTTTTGTATAATTTATTGCGGTCAAAATTGTCGTTAACACAATATTCAAGTCAAACTCATTTTTTGGAAGCATAAGCCTTTCTGTGAATCATGTAATGTTTCCAGATGCATAGTGGAGATTTTTGCTTCACAAGTGCTTGTATACTTTAGAATCTTCAAGTCATTGAACGAGCGCCATCTCTCGGTACGTATTCTGACTCAGTTTTTCCATTCTATATTTAGCTCATTTATGAAATCATTTAAAATGTCAAACAATGCTAGTGTTGTTGCTGTAAGTTTTACTGGTTTACAAAAGCGTAGTTTTATAGACATACCATCTCAAAATCAAACATACGCAAAGAAGTAAGCCTCTTTATTGCTATCTGTTGCCTCAACAAGCTGAATTAAAACATAAAATGGTCATGCAACTTCCCAAAAACCCACTACAGTACATTTTAGCTATATCATCGATTCAACAGGCAACAGTATCACTTGATAGAGGTATCGACTGAAACCGCTTAGCAAAATTTCCAAACATAGTTTCCACGATCTCAGTTGCATCTGGCAAAGTAAACTCTTTGCCAATGGTGAAAGGCTTTTTACATCTAATGCCACTTTATTATCTGACGCAATTTTGCGTTTTATTTCATGTAAGAAACATATAAAGTTTTTTTCGTTCACAAAGTTTTTTAAATGCTTTTTTGCCTTTCATATTTTAATTTTAGTTCAAAGAATTCTCGGAGTTTGCAAATGTACTCACCATGAAGGGCTTCCGAATGTCATTTAAATTTATTGGGTTTCATACTGTCTTCTTCGAATATTTTTCAGCAAATAACACAAAAGGTTTTCATCTCCAGTAGATGTAAAGCCAGAATTTAAGTATATATTCTTGAGAATATTTTCTTGATTTAATTTTTGAAACCACGCTCGTCGGTGTATTTGTTGAGGCTTTAATACCGTGTAATGTTTGTTTACAACTTTAAAAAATCAACCATAGCTCTGTTTAAATCGACTGCCATAAATACTTAAGGCCAAGAATTGCATTTATCGTGCTAATTACAAAATACACATTCAAGATAGATTCGGTTGTGATCTAAGGATCCGCTCGGCCGAGATTGAACAAGGTGCAGCAATTATACACGTTTTGCGCAGACGGTTGTCCAGATAAGCGTAATAAGTCTCTGGTGTGTTTGATTTGTTTGAAAATAAATCATCTGCCTAGCACATCAAACAAATGGGAAGAAGTCAATGTTTAGAGAAATGCGTGGGAAAATCCTGCACCAAGGCGCCGATTTTGTCTCTCTCCCTTCATTTCTCACTCTTAAGGGTTGTGTAGTGCTAGAAGTATACTATTTTTTTATAAGCCTGGAATAATACCTCGGATAAAAAAAACTTCAAAACACATTAAACACATGTGTTTCAAGTTTTTTCATAAAAAAAGGGGTGAATTACATGGCGAATATATTTAAAATTAAAAATGCAGCGTAAAATTATAGGTGCGCGTTAAACACTGGATTATTCTATATTATCAAACGTTGTAATTTATTTATATTTATCATACTGATGCTTTTAGCGAAAGAGTTTTCAGAGACAGCTATATTATGCAAATATTTTGAATAGTATGAGAAAAACAATGATTAAAAGAATGAGAGGAATATAATGTAATTACACTTCAATACAATACCCAAACAACTTTCTCCATAAACTATGCAAAATTAGAAGTGAAATTAAAAATAAACTGTTTGAATAACTAGAAGTAAATATGAAGCTCTAAACTTGGCTTAAATTTCTGAATAATTTGTCCCTGCTCTATCAATAATTTTCTTAATTTTTCCTTTCGTATATTTTTAACGCACCACTCGATAGGTGAGAAACTTTTCATGTTTTGAGGAAATTTTTTCTTCAATCCGCAGTAAAAATTCTTAATTTTGTTTTTATGAGAATTTTAAAAGAAATGCATTTTTTAAAAATAAATTTCATTACTGGTAGAAGCAAACTTTTGGATGACAACACAAAAGCATACAAATACACAAGCTCGCTAACTTTTTCTACTTTTTATATATGATTATCAAATATATTTATATAATATAAAAAGTATTTTGATATATAAAAATAGTATATAGTTTGATAAAGCTTTGGAATATAATAAAGTTATCGTAAAAACAAAATCAACATCAGACACATTTTAGAATACTTCCTTCATTAAAAAGTGAATTCAAATATCGAACATTGGTCACTTAAGTTAGAAGGAAGTAATGAAAACACTTGAGATAAATCATGTGTGAGTTGAGGGGAAAATTTCATAAAATCTTTATCAAATATGTGACATCCAGTTAATATTTATCTGTCGCAAGTCCACCTACCAACTAAACTTTCTCTTTCACTGGATGTTTGTCTCAAATGTTGCCTCTTTTATCTTTACATTGCCATTGTTTATAACGACACACTTTAAAACTTTCTTAACTTATCAGAGATAAAAGAGAAATGCAAATAATGCTGTCTTCACACGTTTTTAAATTTCAAACACATTGTAAAAGACAATGTGATAAAAGTGACACACCGTCGGTAGCGTGTTCACGGTTTTATGGCTATCACGCCCTTGGATGGTATTTACAATAAGATAAGATGCGGAGGCCCTCTTTTAGGTTCGGCACTGCGCGAAAGGAAAGAACCGAATTTAGTTCTGTTTAATTTCGCGAGATTCCTTCTCGTTTATCGGGCACATGGATGGACACGTGTTTGTTCCGATAATATTCGCAGAACCTCACAGATAATTTTGACTGATTTTATGGGGTTTTCTATAAAGACACACCCTGAGTGTTACTTTTGGAACACGAGTCTCTCGCATTACGTAAGTCAATGATATTTAAGTTTTACTGTAGTCGATTAAATGTTTCCTCAGAGAGAGAGAGAGAGACACTTTTTTCCCCCTTTTTATTTGTCCAATACCAATATCTTAATGAAATGAATATGCATTAATCGACCCTAAATACTTACTATTTTAAAGTTATCTTTGATGAGTGAAAATCCAAAGAGAGGAAACATATTCCCAGACAGCTAAAATTTTTTCAGCATATTTTGATACTACTGCCTTAAGGCTGTTTTCGGTTAATGTTAAAGAATAGGACCCGAATTAGGTACATTTTTTCAGATATAAAAGAAATGAAAAATAAATATTATATTCTGGCTTCACTATCCCTTAGAAAACAACATATTTTATCATTCTTCACTTTTTTGACAGAGCTGAGCCATTTTTTTCTGGTATAAAATGTGTTTCGCGTTTTTCTCCTATACCGTAATATTAAATGAGCTGTCCTTTTATGTATTAAAGTAAAAAAAATAATACTCAAGGAATATTTTGAAATTTTAGAAACGCTATATTATTAATAGATTTATGAGTTATGTTGCAGATTTTCATGAAAATTGAGGCCTTTTTCTGTCTGAAAATGTGCTCCGCGTTTAGTTCAGGCTCTCGTACTTTTGCCGAAAACAGCCTTAAGGCTACTTTCGTCATATGTGCGACAGCGTAAATTTAACGCGGAGCACATTTTCGGACAGAAAAAAATGCTTCAATTTTTATAAATAAATGTGTAGTTGGCACTTATGCATTTGTTTATAGTACGGTGTTTTTAAATTTTCGAAATATTTAATAAATACTTAGTGTTTCCCTTTTTACATGTAAAGGGATAGCTCATTTAGCATTCCGGTATAGGAGAAAAATGCGAAACACATTTTATAAAAGAAAAAATGTGTTAACTCGAATAAAAATAAGTAGTATGATAAAATAAATGATTCTCTACAAGATTGTGAAGCCAGAAAATAAAAATCATGTTTGAGTACTTTTATATCTGAAAAAAAGACTGCCTCACGCGTGTGTTTAAGCCGAAGACAGCCTCAATAAAGAGATACACCACACTTTTATCGGAGTATTTCATTTCATTTCTAACATCAAATATACTTCAGACTATTTTTTTTATACTCTGTAAAATCAAAAAAATTTTACTAGACATATTAGAGGAAAATCCTTCGTATTTGTAGAATAATTCTAGTATTAAAAGAAAATATGTTGAATATGCTTTAGCCACGCTGTCGTATATTAATGTTGAGATTTTTTTCTAATCTAATATGCATACAATATGTAACGAGTTCCGATTAGGCTCTTTTGCAAAATGTGTAGTAAACAGATAAACAGTTGGCCTGTAACAAATTTAAATATTTTCTTTATACTGAAGGGCTCATCATATATTATGTTTAAAATATTCATAAATTTAATTAAGTGCATTTTGGAAACTGAACTATAAAACGAAGATATGTTTTATTTAATTTTAATATTATATTCATTTTAAATATATCGGATTCTCTTAAACTCTTACGATATACCCGACATTTTTTTTAGAGATAAAAAGCCCCACTTTCTTAATATTTCTCTCAAATATCTTTTGTAAATCTGGCTAGGAAAGCACTCAGAATTTAAAAATATTTATCTCTTATATTCTAACAATATCTTGTGCATCTTAATTATAAATTTGTCTTTCTTCAACACACACACAGACAGATATATTCAAGCCTTTTTACCACCCACTTCACTGGGCATTTCTGATGTATAATAATAAACTGTTTATATACACAGTGGTTCTAATTAAAGTTAAAGTTTGTTTCCAAACGCTATAAAAAAAAATTTAAAAAAAAACACTGATCAGAATGACGTCAAATTTGAACCGAATATTATTGAAGAAAGGGGAAAGCGTACGGGGCATAAGAAAAAAAAGTAATTCCAAAATTTAGCAGCAGATGGTGCTGTAAGCATCATAATTAAAAAGGTTTCGCGATTAGAAATAAGAGTGAATTGTGTAAAACAGCAGCTAAGGTGTAAGTTACACGTTAAACCAAGAGCGCATGACTGTTCAGGTGTGATACTTTTAGTTACGTAAGCCCAACCACCCCGGCAAGATTATGCCACATCCGATAGCAAAAATCAGTTTTTAACTGTCCCGAAGCCAAAAAGCGTCCAACAAATCGGTTTTTAAATTTCACGAGAATGGCGCAAAACCTGTTCAATTTGCTATCTGCCGTTGCCCGCGACAAATTTAAATCGAGAAACAGCATGTCCTACAACTGATAGAAATGTCTCCCGGGTAACGGTCCAGAATGTGTTACGCAATGCGTGTTTTCAATTCAGCTAAGTGTGCAATCGGAGAACTGAACGCAACTTCTTTCAGATAGCCCCACAGCCAGAAGTCACATGGATCAGGTGATCGGGGCGGACAGGCTGTAGGCAAATTGTAGCTGATAACTCTAACATTTCATAAATGCCCCTTCAGCAGCTGCTTCACTAGATTTGCAATGTGTGAAGGAGCCGCATCTTGCATAAAAATAGTCCCATCCACACAACCACGCTGCTGAAGATCTAGAATGACGTGGTTACGCAAAAGACACTCATATCGCTGACCAGTGACGATTACGGTAACAGGACCAAAAACACCACTCTCTTCGAAAAAGTATGGCCCTATGATAAATGATGCCGTAAACCCGCTCCACACAGTGACCTTTACAGGATGAAGTGGTACTGGTTGAGTTGCGACTGGATTCTATGTTGTCCATATTCTTAAATTCTGTGCATTGACATATCCTGTTAGATGGAAATGGGCTTCGTCTGACCACAAAATTTTCTACGTCCGTGAGGGCAAGAAATTCTAAAGCAAAAGTCTCTTTTGCTGGTAGGTCAAAAGAAAGCAACTCCTGCACTTGGCTAGTTTTGTATGGTTAGCAAAGCAGGATGTTTCGTAGAATTTTATGCACCGTGCTCACANTAAATTTAAACAAAAATTTGAGGGACCTTATAGAGTCTTAGAAGTTAAGAATTATAATAATATTGTAATATGGAAATCAGGAAAAAGATTAACAGTTAACGTAGATCAAATAAGAATATATCGTCATAGGAAATGTGACGAGGTCGAATTAGGAACAGGTATCCCAAATAGTATAAGATCAAGTCAGGAAACTCGTACTTCGGAAAAAGTACATCAAAGATTAAATGAGTCACAATATGGGAAAGAAAAATCGGCGGTGAAACGTAAGTTAGAGGCAAAAGGGATTGGTAACCAATCAAATCAATATAAAAATACAGAGAGGACCCATAAAAACAAATCACTGGTCAGATCACTTCCTAGTTCATTTGGGAATGAAAATAAAAACAAAAGGATAAAGAATAATAGGGGTATTAAAAGATCAGGTGTGTCAGGGGCAAGTGGACCACAAAGAAAGTGGCAAAGAAAGGGAACCAATAATATTAATAAAAGACAAATGTCATCCAGTACTATTTCTAGAAGCAGGAAAAAGAACAGAAGAGAATGCACAGAAGTTCCAGATAAATCAAACTACTGTCTAAGGCCACGACGGAGAACAGAAGAACCCCGACCAGCCAAGGAGACAATAGGGAAGTCAAGGAAAGGACGACAAGGAGATTACAAGCCCTACAACAAACAAAACAAGAAATTCCAGTACTACCGAGGAAAGAAGAGTGGTAGCACCTCATCGTTGGATGTTATGGTGGGAGAACCCATATAAAAATCAGGTTGTATTGTTTCATTTTTTATGATCTTCCAACAAGTGGTCGGAAGAATTATTTCAAAGAAGGAAGTCTCGGGCGGTGCTTAAAAGTTATAAGCCAAGTCAAACACTACAATGAGTGTTTATTTAATTTTGGAACTTTTGACTTGTTAAAAAATTTTTTTCTGGAGAAAACATTTGTAATCACACATTTGTTTGCTTCGATGTATGACTTCGTGAGATGCGAAAATTCCTTTGGTTATTTGTTATAATAGTTTATTGAAAAATGTTTGTAATTGTATAATATGTGTATATATATATATATGTTGTTGTATTGTTACGTATTATGAGGCATCTGGTTCAGGGAAACGCGGCGTAGTCAGGGCACTAACAATAATAACGGCGCTGAGCGGCTCATTGGGAGTTTTTTGGGACCAGATGTGGGGATGGAGATGAAAATTTATTGTGATATATAAATAATATATAATAATTGTGAAATTGATTGATATTATGGAAATAGAGACTCAAAAAGTTTTCATTTCAGGGAGACTGACCCTGAAAATCCTGAAAATTATGAAATTTATAGCTTCAACAAGAAAGGGAGCGGAAGTTCCAG
>BMAV01004136.1:0-20229 GCA_019973955.1 Trichonephila inaurata madagascariensis
AGCATTTGTTTTACAAGATTAGTGTGCATTGATTTTTATTATTATTATCAATGTAAAGTAGAATTTGAGTATATATGTGCAACAACGCCTAGAAAAAATTTATCTATTCAAGAGGCTCTTGCTATATTTGAAGATTTGCCGTCAGATCTTGCCAGCAGCCTCTAATAATAGTGATACTAATGATGAAGATTATGGGAATCAAGCGCTTGCCTAGCTGTAGGGACTACTGGTCGCATTCTCTTGATTTGCTTGATGAGTAGGAGAGACCGGGGCAAGATGACGATGTTAAGGTATCCGACTACGTTCGGAACCGTGATTTTAAAAAAGCGTATAAATGGATAATATTTATAGTATTTACTGCCACTTAGATTAGAAAATGTATATAAAATTGGGTTAAGAATAGTATTACAATAAAAAATTATTTAAGTACACTATTTTGACAAAAAATGAACAAAGAATGATCAATTTTCAAAATGTTCCCCTTTTGTGAAAAATGCTTCTATTATAATAATATTTTGCCAGTCTATAGCTCAGACCTCTCTACAGAGGCTCAACTAGAAATTTTGAAATATATAACTTAGAAGTGGGTTTATCCATGTTTTACGACAACAGAGGGGAGAAATGTTAAGAAAAAAACGCCGATAATTATTTCAATTGGTTGTAACTCTGAAAATAATACGAATTTTTCAAAACTCATAGTTGAGCCTCTGTACAGAGGTCTAAACTATATACAGGCAAAATATTATTATAATAGAAGAATTTTTCACAAAATTAGAACATTTTGAAAAAAGGTTATTCTAAGTTAATTTTTTGCCGAAATATTGTCAAGTTTTGTCAAAATGTCCTTACAACAATTTTATACATGTATTTTAATCTAAGTGACTCTAAATATCATGAAAATTATCCATTCATGCGGATTTAAAATCACGGTCCCGAACGTAGTCGGATACCTTAACAATTTTTGTTGTTTATTAATTTATTTTTAAGAATAAAAAAAAAAAATTATTTTTACATAAATTGTTAGAGTAGTCCTTTGTAGTATTAAAAATACATTACCATTTTATTTAAAAAAAAAAAGCATAATTTTATTTTTTCAGAACTTTAACAAATTGTCGTCTTGCCCCAGTACTGGGGCAAGATGACTTTGACCTTGGGGCAAGATGACGACATTGAGAGAGGTTGAACAGATTTTATCTTTTGAATATATTATACGGTTTAACAAATGATAACTGGGTTTTTACTTCTTACAAAGTATCAAACTAAGCATAATGCATTGTAACGTTATGTTGAAGTGGTTAGCTGTGCAGCTAACAATAGTCACAAATAAAAATGCCATTTTCCTAATTTCAACTTTCCTCATGCTACCACTCTTGGCATTTACAGCAATGGATCCATTCTTCTGTTGGAGGCTCACAATATTCCTCTTCACAAGCAGGACATCTTATAACATCATCCTTTGAAGTTGATGCAACTGGACTGTTTGGCTTAGATTTTATAGACTTATGCCTACAGGAACTTAGTTTGAGTTTTGTTACTCCATTTTAGATTCACGGGCTTCTCTTCTCTGTTTTCTTTAAAGTTTCCTGTTCTTCCTTCTGCTTTTTCCTTTGTTCTAACATTTCTTTTATGGGTGTGCTTGTAACAAACAATGCTTGAGCTCACTTTTTTGCTTTTCCTTTTTTTCTCACATTGGCAATGGTTCGAAATAAAAAACAAACACTAACAGGCTTATTTATAGCATCGTAATCAGCATTTGTCATATGTTCTGGTTCTTCTGGAGGATTTATATGTTGGTTTTCTACTACCAAGGTCTGAGAATTAGCACTATTATTCTCAATTTCATCGCCAACAACATCATGGTCAGTAGCTATTGAAGCAGCAAAGTCATGTTCACTAAACACAAGAGGATTATGAGTCTCAATCCCACATGTTTTAAACCCGTTAACGGCATTTCCAACTGTAGCTAGCTGCTCTGAAGTAAGCGGTGCTCAAACGCTCACCAATAATTTTGTCTATGATAGTTTGTCCCGGATAAGTTACCATAAAGTTGTTAGCAGATGGCAAAAATTTTTCCTCTGGTAGGCCCTTTCGATCGACACATTCCCGATCGATGCACCCCTTAGCCCCAGAAGAGATAGAATCGCAAGGTCGAGCGGACAAAACACAGACAAATAAGTGTTACAGGATTTAATAGAATATACAACATAGTTAGTTTAATAAATTCCGAAACACGGGGCAAGATGACGAGCTCATCCTCTTGCCCCAGACTGCCTATTTAAAAATATTATTTTCCATTTCCATGAAGGAAGTCGATTAATTGATATTTATTCGTGGTATATTTATTTATTGTAGTATTTAAATTAAGCTACTTACAAATATGAAAGATAAATGATATATCTTGCCTGTATCTGTAGCAGAGCTTATTTACACATGCATAAAAGTTCTATTGGGGCTGCGGTAAACAATCAAAGCTTCACAACTGACACGAAAATGTAGATTTAGACTTCTCTATACTAATTTTTAACGAACGGCCAATAAGAGAGCCAGTAGTGTTCGGTTGATCTTGCTACCTAGCTGAAAACGGAAAAATTATGACATGCGTCATCTTGTCCCACCCTTCATCTTGCCCCGGTCTCCCCAACATATCTCAACAAGAAGTGTGCCACAAAACACTGTTACTTGTCAAAAAGACAAAAACCAGAAAAAGTTCAACATGCTAATTGTCGATCCTCAAAGGACAATAAAACTACAATAACTTGAAAAAAATATGACAGTTTTTCAGGGAAAAGTGTCTTTGTGTGTGATTTGTGTTCTTTATTAAATTCAAGCATATTTGAAATATTTTAATTTAGTATGTTTGGATTTTTTTAAAATTATCAAAGAAAAATTGAAAAGTCCTTAAAAGTAGGTAAAAATACTTTTTCTCTTAGTTAAATTATTCACTAGAATGTGAGTTTTATGTCCTACAATAAAAATAATTATAATAATAAAGGATTGGGGTGACTCAGTCACCCCATGTGACTAACAACGTTAGTATCGAGTGCGCTTCTTCTCCCATTTTAAATTCCAAAAAATATTTCTGACCTACATATGCGAGGAAAAAACTTACATTGTACCCTTGAATCAAATTTATCTCTGTGAGATTAAAAGCGTGACCTTAAGTAGTAATATATTTATACATATATATATATTATATATATATATATATCTATATAAAATAATTATATATAATAATAATGATGATCATCACATTATATCTATATATATATGCTATTCTCCTTAACAAAAATATTATATCATATATAATAATATATTACTATATCAAATTACTGTTGTATAATTAATATATATATATAATAATTTTATATATATATATATATATATATATATATAATATATATATATATATATATATATATATAAGTTCCATGTTTAAAATTCACACCTGAGCTTACATGTTAGTCTACCAATTTCCATATCGTGCTGACATTGCGGATTTCTTTAATTCTTAAAGAAATATACAAGCATACAAAATTATATATTAGATTAAATGTGTGGGACCGAGTCAATTCGATTTACGTTAAACTGGTCAAAATGTCCGTAATTGCGATAATTAGGGCAGAGTCACATTTTATGCTGCTGTAATTTTCACACTCGAATATAAGAGATCGCCGTTTGTTCACAGTGGGTCTGACTGTGATCCCTATCCGTGGCTTCGTAAATTTAGATAAAGTTTATTGTAAATTTAGATAAACATGAAAAAATGTATTCTTTCATTTGCTAGATATCAGCATTTGAAACGCGTATGTTTTGTATAAAAAAATTATCGTAACTTAAATTTAGGTTTCAAAAGAGCAAATTAGCAGAAAGACAAAAAAAAAAAAAAGAATTATATTAGCGATACAAATATTAAAAAAATTGGGTTGACCCAAATCTTCTGGAATTCTTCGACCAACGGAACTTCATTTCCCAGTTTTGTTCTCTCTCAGCGGCGCAACAACCCATGGCGGGGAAAGGCCTGCTGTGCCCGTCTCAGTTTTCATGACCTTGGGCTCAATAGTGCATGAATAGATGCTCCAGTTAGGTGATCCGTCCGATGCTAAGCCACCAGTGTTTAGTTCCAAAGCCAGATTGGTACATATTTATCAACCCACTAAAGAGATGGAAGGCTGAGCCGACCTTGACCAGCCCTAGGTTTGAACCCGGAAGGTGGTGTTTGATATCTTAGTTGCCTTTCTGTAGAAGCTCAAATGTATTCCATTGACTTAAAATCTTTCAAGTTAGGTGGCTGGTGAGTGATTGTGTAGTTTTATGGTGTAAGAGCCAATTTCGGCTGACATAAAATGGAACTTTTTTGCTCCTCGAACCACTCCAACACGATTCGAGCCTTGTGACAAAAGCCGCTGTCTTGCTGGAAAGTTCTATTATTTCCATTTGAAACGACTAATATAAGCTAAACTGCACCAAGCATGATGATGTGCATGAAGATATAACGGAAGAAAAATACGACGAACTATTCATGTTTTTCAGTTGTGAAAGTTCATATATGTCATTTCCTTTAAATAAACAGAATTTAGACTTATGAAGAGTTCTAATCTCTTACAATTATCTTCTTTTTGTTTTAAAGCTATCACTTTTATATCCAACGCCAATAAATTTCTAACGTATTTTTGTGTTAAAAGTGCTAGTTATGTGCCGAAATGTACAGCAATTAATTTTAAATATTGTTGGTAAAATATACCTGTATCTTTGAATGTCCTGACGTGATAATTTTAACAAATCCTATTTTTAATTGATTAACTATAACCAGCGTTTTTTCTTCTCCACGATTGGACTAACTAGAAAGAAGGCATCCTACAGGACAACTTTGTATTTTTTCATTGATATGTTCTTTTAAGGTATCCGACTACTTTCGGAACCGTGATTTTGCAAAAGCGTATAAATGGATAATATTTATGATATTTAGTGTCACTTAAATTAAAAAATGTATATAAAATTATTTTAAGAATAGTATAACAATAAAAAATTATTTAAGTACAACATTTTGACAAAAAAAGTGAACATAGAATGACCCCCTTTCAAAATATTCTCTTTTTGTGAAAAATGTATCTATTATAATAATATTTTGCCTGTATATAGATCAGACCTCTGTACAGAGGCTCAACTAGAATTTTGAAATTTATAACTTAGAAGTGGGTTTATCCATGTTTTACGACAACAGAGGGGAGAAATGTTAAAAAAAAACACCGATAAGTATTTCAATTGATTGTAACTCTGAAAATAATGTGAATTTTTCACAAATCATAGTTGAGTCTCAGTAAAGAGATCTGAGATATATACAGGCAAAATATTATTATAATAGAGGCATTTTTCATAAAAGGAGAGCATTTTGTAAAAAGATTATTCTAAGTTAATTTTTTACCGAAATATTGTATTTAAATAATTTTTTTTGTCAAAATGTCCTTAAAACAATTTTATACATGTATTATAATCTATGTGACACTAAATATCATGAAAATTATCCATTTATGCACTTTTTTAAAATCATGGTTCCGCCCGTAGTCGGATACCTTAAATGAAATATCTCTTTGTATATCTCTGTTAAACGGAAACTGAGCCTGTGGAAGGATTATATTAAGATTTTATAACTTAATGTCTTAGTAACACCTAGACTTATATCTTAAACAACCAATCCCAATGTCACGTTGACACAAGGGATTTGATCGCGCATTTCCCTTTGTAATTCGGTACCACACTCATTTTTTTAAATCAAGGCTGGAGAGAAAAATCTCGATAATCACAGCACGATTTTCTCAGCAAAAAAACTTAATACTTTTTTATGGATATTACTTACCCTCCTAAAATTGCGCTAATGATATTTTTCAATTATAAATACCATTTTTTTTCTCATTTAAATTATCAAATCGTATATTTCAGTGATATGCAAACAATCTTCAAGTGAAAGTTGCAGTTACATAAATTTAATGAATCATTGAATTTTTATTTCATTACTTGAGTTAGTTATGTATGTGAATTAATGTAGGAGTGTTTAGCATAAATTTCATATAATTAGTTACAGTTAAAATAGTCATTTCAAATGTTATTGTACTTCTTAATTCATTTGCGTGTGTGTGTACGATTTACTTGCATTGTATTCAAAATAAACTTGACAAGATGGAAAGTTAGTGCTCGCGAGCCAATGTTGATCTGTGGGCTGTACTTTGAAAACTACTGCTGTACGGTAAGCGATTTTTTAGGGAAGTAGATTTTTGTTTTGTGTATAGTTTTCTCTTCGTAGGATTTATTCGATTTGGACATAACAGCTCAATTATGCACAGTTTTCAACTAAGTAATTTTGCGGCTTCTGTGTAAATTGAGCAATATTTATTCTTGTTGTGACGGCTGCATAAACAAATGAATAAATCAAGCGAGACATAACTAGCTTTCATGCAGTTATAGTAAGTGAAATATTATCATACAAGATACGTGTCCTTTTAAATTTTATTTGCTTAAAAGGTTTTGAGCATAGAATAGAAACTTTCCAATATGTGTACGAGACGTAGAATAACAGGTCGAAATTCATACAGATATTAAAAATGAAAACTTTTGATTTTTAAAGAAATTAAATTTTGCACGAGTACTGCAAACGTAATGCATTTTTACAAAACAAATATCAAAAGGTTATGGACTAGGGAGAAAAAGTTCTTTACAATAGCCATACGTTTTGTTATATTTCTAGTATAGCAGTTTTCATATTTTTCATTTTTGTTCAACTAATTTATGGAGTCTTACTTATTTCTTTTATTTGCGAATATGCTCTCAAAAGTCATCATTTGGATAATACAATATGCACATCCGTTTGTTCCTTTTGTTTCCGTTTGTTTCTATATTAAGTTTATTTTTCATATTTTGGTTCATAACAGCATCTTTGTTAATGACGTGATGTACTAGCGTGTATAATGGTCTGGTTGCATATGTCATAACAAATTGATTTTTACTGTTTCAATTCATTTAAAAGGCTGCATTTTCTCAGTAGATTATATTTTATATTAGACAATTGAAACAAAAAGGACTCTAGCTAAATGTAAATGTAACTATTACTGATACATAAAGAATAAAGCTACATATATTAGGTTATTCTATGTAAAGAATTTAAATACTAAACACAAAAGAACTTATTAAAATCAACTTTCTTTTATATTATCATAAAAATATACTTCAGTGCGAAAATAAATAAATTTGTATCGCTTCTTTATTTTTTTTATTTCCTTAAATTTGTTCTGATAAAATGTATAGGGGTCTATAGATTTCGTGGAATAAAAAAAATTAAATCAACATTATTTTTAAAAGCAAACTAATGGAAGTAACTTGTTTACCGAAAGATTCATACTGAAAGAAACCGCACCAGGAACAATTAATTCCTCCTCTCTACTTAAATGAACGCCACGTGTGCATTTATGGACATGCGCAGTTTACATAAAACTTATCGATAGAAGAAATTTAGACATCAATAACCTGACCACAAGCAGTCACCGAACAACAGTGCATTTTCTTACTGTGAGTAAAATGTGGGACACGGTACTTTTCCTACAACCATTTAATTTTTAATATTAGACAGAACTCGTATCTTCTCTTTACACCTCTTGGAAACTTCAATTCTGGGAATAGAACAGATTTGGAACCCTCATAATTCAATTTAGTGACACAAATATCTTATTCTTTCTTTAAATTGAAAAAGCCACAAATATTTTCTTAAAAAAAAGTTTCTATAATGTCAGAAAAACCTATTAAACTATTTCAAGCAGAATACGAAAGTAGTCGTATGTCGTCAAAAATAAATAAAATAAAAGTGCATGAAGCAAGGAATGGAAGTATACGGAGTTCTAAGCCTAACCGTGAAAAAGAATTTAAACTCATTTTTGATATTTTTTCTTTGATAGGAATCGAAGTGAAAGAACACCATAAAAGAAAATGTAGCGTTTTATTGAATGAAAAAGGAAAAGAAACTGTAAATAGCTGTATGACTTGCTGCTTCAAGAATTGTTGCAAAGTACTTTACATTTTTCCTACTGTCTTTAAATTGTGTACCAATGCAACACGGATAGTATTCCTAAATGATAAAATTAGTGAGTTTACATACGGCTTAATGGCAATATTAATCACAGTGCTTTATTTATCTCTTTACAAACGGCGGAATGTTATGCTACAGATGACTGGAGACCTCTGTAAAATTCGTCAAAAGTTAAGGAATAATATTCGAAATTCAAAGTACCTTTTTATCACGTTTATCCTACTCATGCAAATTTTAATGGTAATATGCGTCCTCTTTCGAGCCTACGTGGGGAAGAAAAGCGTCGAATTTCTGGAAAATGCCATCAAAATAAAAGTTGCAATCGATTCCTTCGATAATGAGCTCCATTATTGTCTCAGACTTAATCAAGTTATAGATCTGTTGTTTTATATATTAGCATGCACCATTTTTTCTGTTTTTACTTTTTATTACTGCCTTACATGCCGACTCATCCAAAATATCCTCCAGTGCTTCATTTGTCAATTAAATATGTGCTTACCAGAAGATATTGAGTATCTTCTGTGCTTGTATGCAGATATTGCACAATATATTAACAGGATAGATAAGCATTTTTCTTTCCCTACTTTCATCGCAATTCTTATCAGCATGACCGGAACTTTTTGGGGAGGATACAAACTGGTATTTTATTCAAATGCAGTCAACGATTTTTTCTTCTTCAGAATCTTTTACACTGCCTTTTACTTGTATGTTCATGTATTAATTATGATCTCTATGTCCATAACAAACGAGTGGACAAAAGAAGCTAAAACTCATATATTGTACACATCATATATGATTCCTAAAGACCAATGGGATATTAAGAACAATTTCAAAAAGGTTCTGGTACAAGAAAACATTTTGAGTTTGTGGGGAATTTTTGTGGTGAACAGATCTCTGCTGATTGCAAGTCTTGGTACTTTGCTAACGTATGGAATATTGATAGGTAACTTACGAAATTCATAATAAAAAAAGAAAAACAAATATTGTAAATTGAACAGATTTTATGAAGGGGAGTGCAGAGGAATATTTGCCGGATAATTTATATGTGATAATCCTCCCCCTCTAACTCCCAACAGAAAAGTTGCTTTAATGAAAAGACATCGAAAAGTGTGCGTAAAATCCTTTATAGAAAAAAGAACTTCATGGTTAATAAATTGAATGATTTGAATATTTTTTGTTATAGCGGACAATTTTAATTATTTTGAATTTCAGTAATTACTTTTAAATAAAAAACTTTTCGTAGGTTTTGCCCTTTTTGTGTGAATAAAATGATCTTTTTTAAAGTATGTTCTGCGTAGCAACGACATTGTCACGTCTTAAATCTTTATACAGTGGTAATTTGGAGAAGTATTTCTAGAACCCTATATATCAACTTCCCAGTCTTCATGAGGACAATGCAGTGAAACAATATTGCAATCAAAAATGTACCACACAGATTTGAGTTACTATTTTCTGTGATTTTGAATAGTTGCTAGTGTGTATGTCAGGGATGGCGAACCAGTGGCACGCGTGCTATTGATGGCACGCGACCCAATATTTTGGGCATGCCACCGATCAAAACGGCTTACATTTCAGTTCAAAATAACAAAGTTCACTATGAAATATTACGAATAAACGCGAGTGATCAGTTGCAATTTTCAGCGAGATGTTTTTATAAGCTCTAAAGTTTATCATGTACCCTGATGTGACTTCCTTTGTTAAACTAAACTTTTCCCAATTCGATTGATTGAAAATTGACAAAATTTGAAATGCAACCCAGAGATTGATTTCTAGTCTAGTTCAATATGGATTCAAAAATTTATTGAAACAAGGAAAAAGTTGGAATTGATTGAAACAGAAAGATTAACAAGCAATATATGTAAAAATGCTAATAATGAAATTTTGGAAGCATGGAAATCAATTCTAGACACATTTAACTTTTCGAAGTTGGATTACATGTTGTTTCAACCATATTTTCATTTGCTTATGCTTGAAAATTATTATTTTCAGAGATGAAAAACATTAGACTTTTTAGAAAAGTTTGGCAGATGACTCCAATTCAGCATACATTCTTATAAAAGTCACATATTACAATCCTAATATAAGTTATTTGTCATCTAATCTGCTACAAGAAGTTTCACTCTATAATTACTTTGATTTGAATTACACGTATAACTAAAATAGTTACTACTATACAGTGCAAAATGTAATTTTTCATAACAAATAAAGAGTTCTGAGCTGTTGATATTTAGTTTTATTATTTTCCCATTAAGGTATCCGACTACGTTCGAACCGTGATTTTAAAAAAGCGCATAAATGGATAGCTTTCATGATATTTAGTGTCACTTAGATTAGACTACATGTATAAAATTGTTTTAAGGACATTTTAACAAAAACAAATTATTTAAATACAATATTTTGGCAAAAAATAAATTAGAATAATCTTTTTTTCAAAATGTTCACCTTTTGTTAAAAATGCTTCTATTATAATAATATTTTGCCTGTATATAGCTCAGACCTCTTTACAGAGGCTCAAATATGATTTTTGAAAAATTCACATTATTGTCTGAGTTACAACCCATTGAAGTAATTATCGGCGTTTTTTTAAAAAATTGCTCCCCTTTGTTGTCGTAAAATATGGATAAATCCACTTCTAAGTTATATATTTCAAAAATTCTAGTTGAGCCTCTGTACAGAGGTCTGAGGAAAAATATTTTTATAATAGAAGCATTTTTCACAAAAGGAGAACATTTTGAAAAAAGGTTATTCTAAGTTAATTTTTTACCAAAATATTGTATTTAAATAATTTTTTTTGTCAAAATGCCCTTATAAAACAATTGTATACATGTATTCTAACCTAAGTGACACTAAATATCATGAAAATTATCCATTTATGCGAATTTGCAAAATCACTGTTCCGAACGTAGTTGGATACCTTAATCACAAGTCAAAAGTATTTGACTGCACGTCTATACCTCATTAAGCATTTCTTTAGAAAAAATGGTACGTTGATCCATAAAGGTTCACACCCTCCCCAGGTATATGTATATGTATATTTTAATGTGTAAACATGCATAAAGATTTTTAAATCTTGATATATGGGTTATTTTGCCACAAATTTCCAAGAGTTCAGTGTACCTTTGTGAAATATGTCCCTTGAACAAGTAAAATCCAACTAATATACCATTGGATCTGATAATCCTTTATGTAAAAAATAAATAAAAGGAAAAAATCATCAATATTTACTATGATAATTATAGCATTTTTGACAAGAATCCCATTTTTTGGATCATTATCATGATAATCAACTGTCTTCATTTCCGTGACCTTAATAATAACTCTTCGAAAAATTATTTTGCATTAAAAGACTTTATGTTAAGCTACCTATAAATATTCCTTTTACCTCAAATATTAATAAAATTACAATATATGTTTTTTGTCGAATAAAATCCTTAGTGCAATGATATACAATTTGATTCATATTATTAAAGGAAATAACAATTAATGTCATAGGAGATTGATGCCGTAAGAGTATTGTCCTAAATATGATGCTTGGCGTATGAGGAACAGAGATAACACTTCCTTTAGATTAACAATATTAAATTATTCGCACTTAAAACTCAAAAACATATTTTTTAAATGAAATTACCAGTAATTAATTTCATTCAATTTCACTTTTTTAATTAGTAAATCTTAGCAAACAAGAAACAAATTTCATTTCCATTTTTTTCTATTGCAAAGAATTTCATTTTAAGTTATGTGTTTCTGTGAAAATTCAAACATAATACGGGGATTGACAGCCGTAGTGTCACGAGGAGTTCGCTTGATTTCAGCCCTGCTTTTCTTTCACGTCATTAACTGTTGACTTGTGTCATATTGAGATGAAGACTAAATCCCTCACCAGTTCAATGTGTTATTTATTTATTTGCAATTAATTATCAACGGATAGAAACATGACAATCACTGTTTTAGTAAGTGATTTTACTTCTGTTTTCACATGTCTTTTGATGAGTGTTAAAGTCAAAAAGGCGTGGTAAAGACGATTAAATATAATAAACTTCTCACTAGAAAGAATTTGGAGAACTCAGTATTAGGTAATCTATGCAAGCATTTGTCAAATGCGTTTCTTTTTAACAATGATACCTATTGTGATGTTTCTGAGAACGATATAATATATCACTAAACTTAAATAACAAATGTGAGAGCTTTTTTAAAAACCAAAATTCTGAAATGGTGGTTAAAAAACTAAATATTTGTACAAAAAAGTTCTGTTTCCGTGTACAGGATACATGATTCGAATAAGTACCAGTTTCCATGAAAAGAAATAAAAACTCTATATCCGTGTATAGGACGCATGAATTGAATGAGTACTAGAATAATTATTATAAATTAAGGGAACACAGTACGATTCAATTGATCAAAATCGGTCAAAAAATCAAATTTAATTTTTTTAACCTAAATTTTTCTTTATATACCTTTCTATAGCCTCACAAAATTTGAAAGCTCTAAACTAAAAAAACGCAGAATTATGATAGCTTTTACGTTGTTTTTATTTAACTCCCTATGGCAAATCAAAACTTTAAAAAAAACTGCCGTATCTCAGAAAGATAAAATAACTATTTTGTCTTCATTTAAAATGCTAAGGCTTTTTTCTATTGCGGCTAATGCTTTGAATTTTTTTTACCTATTCCCAATAGTACATGTAAAAAACGTTGGTTTGCATTTTTGAATCAAAGCAATATTTATTTTTTAAAAATAATTTAACTCAGAATTTATACATTTTTTAAGGAATTTTCAATAAAGATTCATAAAAAGAAGTATTGTAAGAATACCAATCACGTTAACGCAAAACCCATACCAATTTTTATTATACAGTTTGATGTACTTGGAAATCAAATTTCATGCGTGTACGTCAATTTTTGTAGGGGGAGTAGCATTTTAAATTCACTTCAAAACTTTCGTTTTTCCTTAAAAAATTACATGGCTAGCTTTTTATGAACTTTTGAGCACAAAATATGTTTAACATAGTGTACATACATAGGAGGCAACCAAAAAAATATTTAAAATCCTTAAATTAAAAATTTTTGCGTAAATCGTACCATGTCCCCTTAAGAATGTCTTACCATCTAAATGTAAAGTTTCCTTCATAAAATAGATTGACTTCAAATGTGAATCCGCTCTTCTTTTGAATGCTACAGCATGTGATGTCCTGTTGTCGAGGATTACTTTTACAGAACAATATAAATTAGTGTGTTGTCATGATGTCAATTTGCTATCATTGTGAATAAATTAACGAAATTCTTTTAATTGAATTACGTTTTATGTTCCTGATTAGAAGTATGGGTTGGGAAAGTAAATCATTAGACTTTTAAGATATGAAAACATTAAATACCTAAGTGGTTTGAAAGCAAAACAAAGAGCAAAGAATTACCATTAAAGAATTTGAGTGACAAATTCTAGAAGTATTAATTAAAACAGACTATTGTGTTGTTTTACTAATGCCACCTGATCATAGCCCAGACGATCTAGAATACGTTTGTTTAATCATTATCCGTTTTTTTAAAAAAAGCTTTATATTCTGTGCGCCTATTTCCAACAGAAATATCCAATCTCAAGATTCATTTTCCTTACAGGAGAATCTGTTTGATAAAACTATTGAATTAAGCCGCATAAAAATGATGGAATCACACGATGACAAGTACTTTAATCTACTTAAATATGACACTAAAATCAAGAGCTAACAAAGCTTTACATTAAGTAAACATTTTTCACCGATCTCTCATTTGAGTGTTCTTTTTCTCTTCGTAATTTCAAAAATCAAGTGAGTGAGTGTTGCATTTTTATGACACAAGAGCCAAATCTGGGTTTTAAAAATCAAAAGAAAACAGAAACTTTTGTTGGAAAGATGTTGAGATGCGGCTTACCTTTACAAAAGGTTCAACTGATGTTTTTTATGTTCTGTTGTTAACAAATGATAAGGAAGAATAAAATTTCCCAGGTAATGGTTATGCACGCAATATGCAATTAAAACGATGAGTACAGCACCTATATAGAAATACATGTATTATATTCAAAAACCTTTTTTGGTGTAAGAAGAATCCTGGGACTCCAGCAATGCGGGAGGGGGTGCGTTACGCCACTGCGTTACACTAAGGCTTCTTAATTGAAGTTTAATTTTTTACCTTGTAGTTTAATAGTACAATCATATCATTTTCCAATGCTAAAATGGTTGTGTACTACTTCTTGAATAGGAATGAGTTTTTAAAATGATTTTGCCGTTAAAGAATCAACCAAATATTAAATACATTTACTAAATTATTTTTAGTAAATTTATTTAAAATATTATATTTTCACACCAAAACTTTAATATTTTTGGTTTTTTTTCTCCGTTGCTTTTTTTAAAATATTGTACTACTTTATTTTTTTATATATTCTGATCCACAGCAGCATTGTATTTGCATAACTTAGTTATGCAGTTATTTTTATTGTTTTAAAATCTTTCTTTCTAAATGAAATAACAATTTTTTTTAAACATTTCATTTAGTTCTCTTTTAATCCTGTAGATTGCACCACGCATTTGTGATGTTTTTAATATATTATTCCTTTTAGTTCCCTCTTTTAGGGTCCATTCCATAGAATTTAATAAATTAGCTTCAAATCAATTATTTTACAGAGGGTTGCAAAATAAAAATACAAATATAATTGATGAGTTAATAAATGGATGTTTATTGAAATCTTGAGTTTAAAATCATCTCAGAAATCTTATTATAATACACATTACCCACAAATATTATTTAACTATATAACCTATTTTAATATTAATAAAATTTCTTAAAATACCAGAAAATATTTGTGCATGAACTTGTAAGTATTTCTAGGTTTCAAAAAAGTACGGATCCAATCCTGATGTTTAATTACAAACAAATATTTTTTAAAAAAAGTATAGACTTTTGAAGGTTAACTGAGAAAAAGAAGAATGTGTTTTGAATACCAAACATTTGCAAAGTTGCGCATAAACACTAAACAACAATACTTGATGGTTCGGTTGTAGCTTTTTCATGCAGTTTATCTACTTGTGTATTCAATGAAGATTTCGAGTTTATTTGAAGATTTCGAATTTTCCCCACACATTCTTCAATTCTGAATTTCAACTTTGTTGTAAGTTATAAAAGACTCGAAGTTCCAGCGGCGGGCGTAGCTATTTATCACAATACTCAAGATACGTCACAACTTCATTACTTCACATATGACATACATACTAAATTCACTAGAAGCATTGATGTTAATGTTTCTGATATAGGCGAAATATGCGTTACTCGTTGTGATTCCAAGAATGGGCAATACATATTAATGGTTACCGTTTTACGCTTGCAAAATCTATGAGACAGATACAACAATTTTTATTCGAAAATTTGATGATTTATACAAAAGAAGGTTCTGAAATACTCGAAAAAGGATTTGGCGACAAATATGATAATGTACCAATGATTTTAAGTGGAAACTTCAATATTAACTTTGCAGATGATGAAAATCTACCACTAAGTATAAAACGACAATCGATGCGGTTTTTACGCTATACTTAGATAAATTTGAATCAAACATTTTCCTTTTTTACTTTAGCTACCATAAGCCTACTGTATCTTTTTTAGAATAAAATGAAATAATTGAAAGTACAAAAGTCTAAGTATTGTTGAAATTAATGATGACAATGATGCAAACAATTAAAATAATATTAAAAATCAAGTACATTGAAATTTAAGTAAATACAAATACTATCCATAAATAATATGATTGTATATTATTGTTATTTCAATTGAATTGTATATATATCTTGTCATGATCTTGTACAGCCCGTAATATATTTGAATAATAGAAAACCATATAAACATGCATATAATTGTTGTTCGGAGTGTCAAAATATGTGAAAACTCGATTGATGTTGATAATTTTAATTGAAACATTATGAAATTTAAAATTTTAATACTAAAAGTTCTAAGTTTTCACTTCTATCGGCAGTCTCTATAACTGCCAATATTTTTATAGTAATACCACCATAGACATGGAATTCATACAGTCACATTGAAAAAAAGTATGTCATATTACAACAGGAACTGACCAGAATAGGCCCTAACAAAGATCTTAAAGTAAAGTTTAGGAACGGATGTCGCCAATTTTGGCTTTAAAAAGACATACCATTTATTTATCGTGAATTACGGAATATCGTGAAAAAGATTTTAGTTGCTTATCCTATTTAGAGAGAGTTTCAGTGAGTTTGTCGATCTTAAAAACAAAAGGGGGGAGGAATGGGAGATTTAGGGTAAAACCCGACTAGATTGTGGTATTAAATGTAGAAAATTTGTTATTGAAGCCCCAGAGATTCACCCTTATCATTAAAATCATTTCTTTATTCAGTTATTTTGTTTATTAATTTAATTTAAGTCATTTGCATGTGCTTCTTAAGTTTTAAATGCTGTACAATATTTTGAAAAAAAATGAACATAGATGACCAATTTTCAAAAATATTCTCCTTTTAACCTATTATAAAAAATATTTTCCTGTATACAGCCCCAGACCCTCTGTACAAAAGGCTCAACTAAATTTTGAGATATATAACTTAGAAGTGGGTTTATTCCTATTTTAGAACAATAGAGGGCAGCAATTTAAAAAAACCCGATAATTATTTCCCAAATTTGGGAAACTCGAAAAATAAGAGAATTTTCAAAAATCCTAGTTGGACTCCCTGAAATTTTTACTTTATCCCAACAACACACGCACCACCACCACCACCCCGCACCACGCACACACACACACACACACACACACACACACACACACACACACACACACACACACACACACACACACACACACACACACACACACACACACACACACACACACACACACACACACACACACACACAAATATTATTATTTTAGAAGCATTTTTTATAAAAAGACAACGTTTTGAAAAAAGGTTATTTTAAGTTGATTTTTCGCCAAAATATTGTATTTAAATCATTGTTTTGTCATAATGTTATAAAAATTTTTTATGCATGTAGTATAATCTAAGTGACACTAAATATTATGAAAATTATCCATTTATGCGCTTTTTTAAAATCACGGTTCCGAACATAGTCGGATACCTTAAGTTGATAAATTTGCAAAATCAATATTAGATAAGCAGGGGTTTGATATTGAAACCAAAAAACATGGCAACATCTACCCGAGACCGAAAACATGGCAAGGGGTCTATGAGACAAAAAATTTAGGAACATCTGATCTAGTGTAATAAAACATTTCTAAAATTATCATATGCAATAGAGTCATTAAAACCTTTTTTTTTTATTTTCACTCTGAAAAATTCAGTGTCACAATGAAAAAAGAATTTCCTCTCCAATATTCAATTTTTCATTGAAAAAAAAATTAATCTACTATGGAGTACTTGTGCAGCACACATATGTAAAAATGAATAATTTTAAGATTTCATTTCACAAACATGCTGTTCCTCCGCATTCTATATTCCTTCTAGGCCTTATTCTCATTCGAATGGGTATGGATGGATGAAGAGTGATCTGCATTACGGGCAACACTTTGTCCCTTGAATCCAAAGATTCGATGCTATAATTCCGAAGAATAGAGGTAACGATGGTTTTCATTTCCATAACAGCATATTTCTGACCTGAAATATCGAAAAGGAAAATCAGCCAATCATGTGGGAAGATATGAATTATAACAGATAAACTAATTTGTAAACACTCTGTATTATAACTATTTATCGAATATAAAGAAATTCAGGCTTAAAGTTCCTTTTAAATGTGATCACTATTTACGCACAAAACCATTAAAAACTTGTATAAACTGTACAATATATATATATATATATTGTTCATAATGTGCAAATTTAAAGAAAAAATAATTACATCTGCTTATAGCCGCCCATCCGGTATATTGGTTAGTGATGCTGACTGCGGTGCCGTAGGGCCTGTGTGTGTGTGGGTTCAAATCCCGGAGAAAGCATGGATGTTTTTAAATGTATAGTGTCTTTGCGGCTGGGGGGTACTCTAAATAACCGTCGAGCCGCAAAGGTGAGGTTGTTGGAAAGGGAAGAGAGTCGGAAGGCCTCTGACCACCCCTAAATATTCTCCCTCGAAATTGGGGTGGAACCGAAGAAAATCGTTTTGTCTCTTGTATGGTGCTGAAAGCTAAGGCTAACAACAATCTTACAACTAGCGCTTTTCCATGATGAATTTCGTGGATCGAATTACTGTCGATCAGAGAGCATAAGTAACAACACATCTGCTTATATGACACAATAATCTCAAAACCTTTCGAATGTAGTTTAAATTTTCAAGAAATAAAAATTCTATTTCATACTAGAATATTAATTTTATTTCACTTTAATATGCGATTAATTTATAAATGATGTTTTAGATTTGAAATTTGTACAGTATTTTTCTCGAGCAATGTAACAAATAAAAAAAATCTGGCATATTTCAACGTGTAAATCATTCTCGAAACACATGTCATAATACTGATGAGTCTAACTAAACGGACATAAAACAATTTTTTATAGATTTTCTCAATCAGAAGCACAGCCTGTTGACGAACATTGTAACTAATTTTGAACTTTTGAATTTTGTAACTAACTTTTTCAACCGTATCCCAGAGAGTAAACTGTTTTCGAAAAATACCCCAGTATTTTAATGTGTCTGATTGATTGATTAAATATAACGTCGCACTGTTCAGCTACACGAGGGCATTTGGCGACGCACCAGGTAATATTTAACCATGGTAAAGTGACGTGGATGTGACACCTGAAGTTAGCACCCTCCCTCTCCTAACTACCATACCAACGGGAAGACGTTTCAGCGCTCGACAGATTTAACGTGCATCGCTGCCCTACATCGCGTATCTTTAGTGATACTGGGCTCGAGCTCGTGACAAGGCATACCATGATCCGATACCTATCCCACTCGGCTACAGCGGCCACGTTAATGTGTCTGAAGAAACAGACATGAAACATTTTTATATACTGAATCAGAAGTGTCATCTGTTGACGAACTTTGTTACTAATTTTGAAACTTGCGGAAAATAAATTCCCTGGTTATTAAAGCACAATGTAGATCATCGTACAATTTTATCGCTTTTCGTTCTTTTTTCATTGATTTTTTAAATCCTCAGTCATTTTTGGGACACCTGTTACGTAAAAGTATATAACATTTATATATGGATTCCGCCTACGCGAAGAATAATATGAAAAGTATCTTTTATTTTTAATCTAAGAGTTTTAAATGAAAGGAAAACTTAAAAATAAATTAGCTTTAACGTGTGTGTTCAAACAAAAAGGCTGACATGTACCCGAAGTCTTGGAATGACTGAGCAGTTAGATTTGTAGTGAAAATTAGGAACATTTAATTATGGACAAAAAACATCCCAAGTTAATGCTAACGTGTTTCGAGCAAAATTAAATGCAAGGAAGTTAAAACATGACGTATGTCAGCTACTCACTGATTGGTAGATGGAGCGATGCCATTCCTAACTCTGAATAAAAATTTGTTGCTTTAAAAATAAAAATATGGATGTTTTAAATGTTGAAAGGTAACTGAAAATTTTTGTTGAAGAATTTTATTACAGTAAACTGTTAAATTGTTTCTAGCAGTAATCTGAAGAAAAATTAAACTCAGAACAGAAGAAATATAAACGAAGTTTTGAATATTTTTTAACTATCTTTAAAACTTTTTATTACAATAAATAATTTTTTTTAATATAATGATCATTCTGTAGATTAAATTGAAATTGCAGAAGGACTTTCTATACAATAGCATTATATAGACTGATTTGCTGCTGGCCTATACCCGTGTTAATATTTCTGCTTCACTTAGGGCCATACATAGTTTTTTTAAACAGCAATACATATGAGATTGCTGTTAATTGTTTTTCAGGATTTTAAATTCCAAATATTATTTTAATCAAAAAATGTGTTACGGGTAAATATTCTGCTGAAATTCTTGAACAACCACCACCAATAAATTTTCTTTCATTAGCTTAACAAACAAGCTTGTGAAACATTATTTTTAAAGATTTGCAAGAATATTTCTTTGTTTTTTTAAAACGTGTCTTAGGGACATAGTATTGTGTAATTTTATTACCAATGCAACTTCTGGGTCCATCAAAAA